>CM077171.1:11152405-11154905 GCA_039654105.1 Coreius guichenoti | reverse complement strand
ATCCACTGTCTGGTAACTCAAGAATTAGCCTTTGTCACTGCATTCAGACCTATATAAATCGCACCTGGACCGACTCGCAGTCACCACTCAGCCTTACTTCTGTTGACTCACCTGCCAGGAGAACTTCACCGAGGTAAGAGGCTTTTTTGTGTTAGGCAGCATATTGTGCGCTGCTTTAGGTTTATTTCATGACAGTTATATTAAAACGGCATGCATATATAGGCTACAGTTTTTAAAGAAATGTGCATTTATCTGCATGTAGCTAGGGTTTTAATGAAGTGCATTCAAATGCATGCATGCACACTTTTTAAAAAATTAAAAATGCATTAAAGTTGTATGTTTTCATGAAGTGTATTGTTTAATGATAATTGCATTGAAAAGTTTAATTTGATAAAAATTACATTAGAATATATTTGAAAAATTTGCTGAACTTGTGTTTCCTGTATCTTTAGTCAATTATTTCTTTATTTTGATGGAAAGCATAGGTCAACAACATAATCTTTTTCATTTTAATCTAGGCAAGATTGATTTAAATCTAATTTAGGCTGATTTGTCCACTATATATCGGCAGGTTGCTAAATAATTAGTTCTTTTTCTTCCTCAGCACAATGTCACTGTCATCTGTCCTTTCCGCTGATGCCATCGACAGTGCGCTCAAGGACTGTCAAGGTAGGATACTCCGTCTCTCCTGTATCAGCATGTTTGTGTCTCATCAGCACAGTAGCAACTGAATCTGTGAATGCATTCGTTTCTGGCTTACTTCATTTACCTCGAGTAATATTTCTGATCTCTTTTCTGCTGTTAGCATCCAGTTCAGCTGCTCCTTAAATGACAGTGTCAGATTTCACGTGTGTTTTTAACTGGGTATTCCCTTGGCTTTTTCCAGCTCCAGACTCATTCAGCCCCAAAAAGTTCTTCCAGCTGTGTGGTCTGACAAAGAAGAGCCCTCAGGAAGTGAAGAATGTCTTTAACATCTTGGACAATGATGCCAGTGGATTCATCGAGGAGGAAGAACTCAAGTACATGAGTTTTATATCATGATGTAGATTCTTCCAAAATAGACAGCATAAGCTTTCAGGATCTTTAACTTAATAATTGCATGGGCAGAATCAACAGTTTCAAGAGCAGATTTTAGCCTTTGCTGGGCTTTAAAATTTTAAGTATTCATAAACAGCCTGAAAGCGGTCCGTTTCTTATGCAGCCTTTTAATTAAACAAGATACTTTATCCTCCTGTATTATTGCATCCTATCTTTGACTACCAATATTTTGAGTATTTCCTCCCTAGACAGGAGGATTATCTGACGTGGGACATGAGATGACTCAGATGTTTTTTTTCCCCCTAGGTTTTTCTTGCAGCGGTTCTCAGCTGGTGCTCGTGTACTGACTGATAAAGAGACAAAGGCTTTCCTGTCAGCAGCCGATGATGACAGCGATGGCAAGATTGGAGTAGATGGTAATTATGTCTTTTACATTATACACTGCCCGGCCAAAAAAATAATGCTTGGCAGAGTCTATGATTGGATCATTATTGCAGTGATTATTATGTTTCTAGCATAGAATTCTTAAACAACCATGTAGGAAGACACATCATGGCCATATTCCAGGATCACAACATTTATTTCCATCAAGAGGTGCATCAATTTTTGGTCAAGATCTTGTATTGACAATGCAAGAGTCCAGCCCTCTGTAAAGTCTCCTCAAGCACATCCCAAAGACTTTCAATGAATTTAAGGTCTGGACTCAGAGGAGCCAATTCATGTGTGAAAATGATTCTGAAATTAATTTGAGCCTGATGAAATATATAATATTGTCATGTGTCTTCCTACATGGTTGTTTAAGAAATGAAAACCTACACACTCCATCAATTAGGGCTAGAAGAACTGTTGCCAAACATATAACATGCTAGAAATATAATATTCACTGCAATAATGATCCAATCACAGACTCTGGTTGGGCAGTGTATTTCCATCATTCATAATTAGTTAATTAGTTAGTTGCAATTTTAATATCCAAATCATGCTTGGTGGGATATATATCTAGTTCAGGTATGAAACTCTAGAGGGCGCAGGCTCATCTGTCCTTTACATGCAATCTGCAAGCAATCACATCATTACCGCATGGCACAAGCTGATTGGCCTCTGCTGATTCAGCATCCAATGAGATGCTTGCTCAACATTTAAATAGTCTGGTTCACTGTTTGCTGTAGGCTAGAGTCCCTCTGAGACCCTCCACCTCCCCCAGCTCCACCTGCCTAGATCTGCTACGGGATTTATGTCTATTCATGCAGCAGCGGCACATCTCATGCTCACAACTGTGTATTTACTAGCATCCTAGACAGCAAATAGTGTCTGCCCAGATTTAATGTGTACTAGATGTGGGCCGTATCTGGGCCGACACTATGTTGCTGTCTGGGATTAGCAAGTCCATATATATATATGTACTCCTGGCTTTATCGCCATTGTATTTACAAGGGAACTGCTGTAAATTGTTTGTTTGAGC
>CM077171.1:11054905-11149905 GCA_039654105.1 Coreius guichenoti | reverse complement strand
ATTACACAACAGGACCTAGAATTAGACCGAGCATGTTGACCACTAGACACCGCACCCTGACATTAGCACTACAGCCTGTGTAAGAGTACCCTGCTGCTTTATAAGCCTGTGCTGTCACATATCGCCAGGATTTCACCAAAAACAGTAACAGCAATTATTACAATGAAATACTGTACTTCATTTTGCTGTAGGTTATGTCATTTTCTGTTCCAACACTTCATAGTTGTGTTTTTCTCTGTAATTGTGTGTGTCATGACAGAAACTGCATGGCCTCCTTTGATTTCACAGTAAAATGATAGCATTTTACTGTAAAAAAAAAAAAAAAAAAGTATGGTTAAATTCTATTAAGATGATTATCAGTATGTTTTAAAGCAGTTTTGGTAGTTGAAATATTTTGGCATACTAATATTATATAAGTTAATTATGTATATTTTATAGGAACTTTTTTTATAGGCACCAAAAAGCCATTGCGTAATGCTGTGGTGTAATCGGGTGAACGAGATTTCACCAAGTACATGTTACTGAATCAACATTCCAATCAACCAATCAGATTTGAGGGATAGGTTTACAGTTAAAGGGCACCTATTATGCCCCTTTTTACAAGATGTAATATAAGTCTCAGGTGTCCCCAGAATGTGTCTGTGAAGTTTCAGCTCAAAATACCCACAGATCATTTATTATACCATTTTTGAGTGAAAGGAAAAAGATGCTGTTTTCGTGCATATATCTTTAAATGCAAATGAGCTGCTGCTCTCTGCCCCCCTTCCCAGAAGAGGGCGGAGCCTGTACAGCTCGTGCCTCGGATACTAAAACATCTGTTTGGTTTTGATTATCATCTCTATCACCGTCGCGCTCACGTGATATTGCAATTCTTCATCATCATGAAAGTTTATTATCTACATGCGTTTTAAAGCCATATCAGTCTAAACTTCTGATATATTGTTTTCTGAGCGCACACATCCGAAGCACGCGCACAGAAAGCTGGATGTCAGACGGAGCGTCCCGTGAGTATTAAACTACGTTCTCTTTCACGTCTTATTGCGCTTAAACTGTCAAACACACACAAGGTTATGTCAAAACACACAAGGTTATGTCAAAGTTCACATAAACACAGTGGGTTATTTCTGTCAACGTAAACAGCAAGTAAAGAAATCGCATGTGTATATTAGATCTGTGTATTAAAGGGAAAGCAGCGTAATATACAGTATCTACTGCTATATATGCTGTTACAGTTTTTCTCGATTGCTTAAACACATTTCTTGAAACTATGCCTCATATTCTCAAAACAGTAAACACAAATCCATAACATCTCACCCAATTCCCCAAACATCCTATTTTCAGGTCAGAATGAAGCTCTACACTCAAAACCATTCACTCTTGCTAAAAAAAACAAACTTTGCCCTCAGACAACACACACAAGCCCTCAGAAAAACACACACTACAACATAGTCTTACACACTGGTGCAATAAATTCAAAACAACATTTCCAAAACTGGTAAGTTATGTTGCTTGTAACGAACGAAAAAAAAAAAAAAAAAAACTTTTCACATCATGAACAATGAACACAAAAGACACAACTAATGTATACATTTGCACATTTTTATTTATTCATGTACTGCACAAAAAAAATGATTCCGCCTCAGCATCCCGTCTTTGGTCTGGGTCAGGCCAGAGAATCTCGTCCACATCACAGGCTATATTGGCCCTAGCCAGGCAGCGAGGGTAAAATCCTCGTGCATGCCTGATCCATCCCTGGCATGCATCTACTGTTATGTCATGGCAGGCTTCTTCCATGGCCTGGAGGAGGTGAACTCGGACATAAGGTTCTCGGTCATAGACTTTCCACCACCATGCCGAAAAAAACTCCTCTATCGGGTTTAGAAAGGGAGAGTATGCAGGCAGAAAGATGTTTGAAAACCTTGGGTTATTGGTAAACCAGTCACGAACAAGAGCAGCACGATGGAAGCTGACGTTATCCCAAACATCAACGTAGTGAGGCTGCTCTGGCTGTGCTGGTTCCCTGAGGTCCAGCTGGAACATATGCTCTCTTAGACCGTCAAGAAAAGCAAGGAGAAGCATAGTGTTATAGGGTCCTAGAATGGCATGGGGGCAGAGTACCCCTCGTTGGCTTATGGCTGCGCACATAGTGACATTCCCTCCGCGCTGACCAGGGACATTTACTATAGCCCGATGGCCAATTATGTTCCTCCCCCTTCTCCTTCTTTTGGTCAGGTTGAAACCAGCCTCATCCACAAAGATGATTTCATGGGGAACAGGCCGGCCTTCAATTTCAAAGATTCTCTGCAAAACACGAAACACAGCAGAGTAAATCACTTCCCTGAAGCACAGTTTAAGAGGGCACAAATGGCTGCATAAACTGCTATACTGTGATGGTACACAATACTCCATACAATATCAAAACTCATACCTGAACATATTCCACTCGTTGGCCTTTCACTCTGTCAGAGTTTCGTTCGAAAGGGACGCGGTACGCCTGTTTCATCCGAAACCGGTGCTTTCGGAGGATGCGATCAATTGTGGAGAGGCTGATGGAATTTATCCCTTGAAAATGATGATTATCCTCAATCACTCTCCTTTGAATTTCTCGCAGGCGAAGTACATTATTGGCAATGACCATGTTTACAAGCTCCCTCTCTTGCTCCTCCGACAAAAGCCTTAGCCTGCCTCCACCAAGTGGTCGTCTCTGTGTCCTACAAAAATAGAAGCAATCATTACTGTAACTGTCACACATCCTTTTTTATGGGAAAAATGGAAACATACTAAAACTCTCTGTATGCAAGGCAATTTTATGCATTTCTTTATTACAGTAGCATATGTGCAACAGTGTATGTGTTGTTACAGCACAGAGTACAACACTCAAAAGTTACTGTACAGAGCAGTCTTACTGTATGTACACCTACCTGTTTTCCTCCCTGAAAGTTCTGATGATGGAGGCGACGGTGAAGTGACTCAAATTTGTTTGTACGCGTTGCCCAGCCTCCCTCATGGTCATACCATGGACAAGGACATGGTCAACTAAAGTGGCTCGAATTTCATCAGAGACCACTTGTCTCCTTGCCCTTGCCCTTGCCCTTCCCCTTCCTTGTTCTCGTCCTCCTCCTCCTCCACCTCCTCCTCTCCCTCCACCTCCTCCTCTCCCTCCACCTCCACCTCCTCCTCCACCTCCTCCTCTCTCTCCACCTCCTTCTCTCCCTCTCCCTCTCCTTCCACCTCCTCCACCTCTCCCTCGTCCTCCAACTCGTCCTCGCCCTCGTCCTTCACCATGTCCTTCTCCTCCACCTCCTCCTCCTCCTCCACCTCCTCCTCTCCCTCCACCTCCACCTCCTCCTCCACCTCCTCCTCTCTCTCCACCTCCTTCTCTCCCTCTCCTTCTCCTTCCACCTCCTCCACCTCTCCCTCGTCCTTCAACTCGTCCTCGCCCTCGTCCTTCACCATGTCCTTCTCCTCCTCCTCGTCCTCCTACTCCTCCTTGACCTATTCCTTCATTTCTCCGTGAATCCATTGTTCCAAAACTCAATGAACTGATTCAGGCCCTTTTATCTATCTATTGAAGGATATGATTGATGTGTGTTCAATTTTGACTCTAAGTGTTTTCACCTGGGTAACTGTGTGCTAACTGAGCTGAAGCTGTGCTAACGTGAGTGAACAATATTGAATGCTAGTGCTTTCTAAATGACAACATGGTGTAGGCAATGAGAAATTAAGGGATTTGTGTGTAGAGTTTTGCAGTGACAGTTTAACAAATCTGATTTATGTGTCAAAACAGGGGAATAGTGTTTATAGTTTAGGGAAATGGGTGTGCTTTTTGATAAAAGTTATGGTTTTGAAATTTTAGTTCAAAAGCCTGGTTATAGTGTTTAAGCAATCGAGAAAAACTGTAATAAACAGAACATCACTTACTGATCTTGAATAACTTTAGTAGCTTTAATAAGAACACATTTCTTCCTTGAATGCTGCTGTTAAATGCTCTGGCGAGGAGATAAACATGGCGGACTGTGTACAGCTCCGTCTATGCCAATAGGGCGGAGTCCATCAGCAGTCGTGGGCGGGGCCTAAACAATGTGACGTCACACTGCTAGAATCTGCAAGCGGCTTGTTCTGAGACACTGCTTATGATTTATGGGGATTAAAAAAAGAGGAGTGGGTGGATTTTAACATCATGGGTGGTTGTGTACACACACTGCCAACACATTTATGTTCAAACACCATGTAAAAGTGAATTTTGCATAATAGGTCCCCTTTAATATCAAGTCTTACAAACAGGGTTAGGTGCTTCTATATCAGTGTTATTCACCTATCATTTCCCTCTGATTTTAGGAAAAAGTTATAGTTTTAGGTGTAGAAATAGGGTTAGGACTATCATATTGCATATTTTGCATATTAAACAGAATTTTGGGCTGCTGGTGGTGCTTAAAAAAATGGCCCTGTCCCAAATGGCACACTTCATGTGCACTTGAAGTCTTGTGGACCTACAATAGCCACTGCGTGCGTGTCTGTTAAAGCACCACTAGGTAACTTTTGGCGCTCTATTGGTTAATAAACAAAACTGCATTCGTCTCGCGGAAGAACATTGTAGCCGGAGCTACTTCTCTCTGTTTATGTCTATGACGAGTCACGCAGGTACTGTGCTACTCCACAGTGTGTACCGACCCGAACACAAAACTTACAGAGTGTGGTTTTAGCGCTAGGAGGCTGCTTAGGTATCAGCGGCAGTAGAATTCGTCTGGTTAAGAGTTGTTCTACCACTGAAATACTTTTAGAGACATTATTTTAAGGTCGAAAAACTACATAGTGTTGCTTTAGGTCCACAAGATCATAGTGTGTTCCGTTTGTCATTTTAGGCTTCAGAATATTTAGAATATGCTAAAAATTACATATATGCTTTTATATAAGTAAACAACGTTAACTTACAAAAGTCAGAGGTGACTTGTCTTTTTGTTAACATTTTCCCTCAGGTAGATTGCATATTGTCAACGGGAGCTTAGTTCCTGTCATGTTAATGTGCAGCATGAATATTATAAATATTAATCACAATATGTGCTTTCAGCCAATGGGATTACCGCTTGTGTGTTTGTCCAGCCCACTGCTGAAGCTTCTGCTTGGTCTTAAAGGGCCCTATTTTAATGATCTGAGCGCATGGTCTGAAGCGCATGGCGCAGGCGCACTTAGGGCGTGTCTGAATCCACTTTTGCTAGTTTAACGACGGAAAAAATGGTCGGCACGCCAGGTGCATGGTCCAAAAGGGTTGTACCTAGTCTCATCTCCCATTCCCTTTAAAAGCCAGTTGCACTTGCACCATGGCAGATTCGCTATTTACATGGTGGAATTTGCGAGCGGAAAGACTGAACGCTTCTCCAGAGAGAAATCCTTTTATATTTAATATTTAGAAATGTTTGTGTGCTGCTGCTTGTGTAACAAGCAGAGTGTATGTGTGTTGTGCACCCACCTATATGCGCACTAATGCACTCTTTAAATAACACAAAAAATACTGCGCTATTGACTTTAGACCAGGTTTTGTTGGTCAATGGCGCAGTCGTTTTCAGTTCCTCAAAATAGCAACACGCCAACAAAGCGCCTGAACACACCTCGTTTTCAGACCAGCACGCCCATGGGCGAACAGATGGGCATGAGTGCGTTTGCTATTTAAACAACGTGGAGCTGGACATGAAAATGATAATTGCGTCGGGATGAAACTAGCACAAAACACTTGTGTCATGCTTGGCGTCGCATTGCACCGGGTGTATGATAGGGCCCAAAGTCTTCATTGTATTTTTGCAAAGTAATTTCCACTGTTTCAAAGTACACTGATTGAACATTTTAATGTTGCTGTTTGGATATTTTATTATTTATCTGATAATCAGCTCCTAAAGATCCATGATTAAATCCGCCGAAAACTATTGGTGTTGGCTAAATGCAATGTTTATCAAAATAGTTTGACATTTTTCATAATCTGTTGTCAAAGAAATGCCTGCCATATTTATGAACTGAAAAAAAGTTAAAGTTAAATAAACAATGTCAAGAGAATTTTCTTTTCATTGAAACTGACTTACAGCAACTTTAGATCTGTAAATGAGGTGTATGCAGCACTGCTGGGCTGGGACAGTCATAGATACTACTATTCATGGATACAATAGATCTATGACCCCTAAAGGACCAGAAACCATGACTTGTAAACAGGAAGGAAATCGGAGCCGCCAGGTCCAGGCTGACTCTTTGGACAGTAGAGTAGGATCATGTGACAAGGGCAGGTGAGCAGGACAGTTGTGAGTGCAATATTATTACTGTACAGTCTCAAGCTGCAGAGTGAAAACAAGAAGAAAGAACACAAATAAGGCAAAAAGCCATTTGTGACTGGATCGCAAGACTGCATGTGATGTGGTGTTGCTAATTTTAACGTTTAGCCATCAAGCTTGTTTTTTAGTTAGTACTCGTAGTCTTACTTGCCTTACATAAAATGATGTTTAATAGTGCAGAACTATGCAAAAATAGACACACCTAGAGGTGGTCAACTTTTTAACCATTGCATTACATTCAAATTCTGGGTTTGATTTTTGTGCTGCGAGTCAATTGACCCGAATCAGAATAATTCATCAAAAAAAACAAAAAATGAACAGAACTGCCTGAAACGAGTCGTCAGTAATTCATTCTTACTTCCTGCGCAAACCTAGGTTTATAACACATTTGCATAATGCCATAATACCAAACAATGCAGTTGTAGCTGAGACTGGAAGAGTTTGGTTTGTGTTGTCGTCATGTTGAGAAGATGCTGTTTTCTGTGCTGTGAAAGCAAATCCACTTTGATGCACTCCCAAAGGATGAGGACTCAGGATTGAATTGATATGGTAAAACTGACACCGTCGTTACTGTTCATATCAATGTGTATCAAGTGCTGAGGAAGATCCAAAGCTGAAATTAAGATATGGTAATGGCTGTTTGGTTTCTGACACGCACTGTAAGTGGTAGACCAATCACAACAGACTGGGCCATCTGACCAATCAGAGCAGAGAACGACAATCACAACAGACTGGGCCATCTGATCAATCAGAGCAGAGTAGACCAATCACAACAAACTGGGCCATCTGACCAATAGGGAGCAGAGTAGACCAATTACAACAGACTGGGCCATCTGACCAATAGGGAGCAGAGTAGACCAATCACAACAAACTGGGCCATCTGACCAATAGGGAGCAGAGTAGACCAGTCACAACAAACTGGGCCATCTGACCAATCAGAGCAGAGTAGACCAATCACAACTAGTCTCAGCCTCAGACGTCCCGCCCACGGACCGTTGGCTGAACGTCTGATGCATATGGCACACTTATCTGGAAACACTTCAGGAGTTTCAAAGTCGTCATCTGATTGGTTGAATTCTACAGGATGTCCGCGAGACAAGTGTGTTGCTTTCTTTAACGGTCCGCCTGGAAACAAATGCCGTGACACCAAACTCCCTCGTGGAAGGAGAACGCAGTCGTGTTTACAACTGACAATGAGCGCTTAACAGGATCAACTAAACGCTGGATTTTCAAAAGTATGTTAAGTTTGCGGCTCCATTGTTGCAGTAAACTTGCACAACGTTCTTGAATAAATAATAAATAGACGCATGCAGGTCTGTTATTGCAGGGACGTTGCGTTACATGTCAGTCAAACGTCCTCTTGGGCGGTCCTTGACCAATGAAAGAGTCCAGACCTTCTGCCGTCAGTCTGAACGAGACTAAACGAGACTAAATCACAACAGACTGGGCCATCTGACCAATCAGAGCAGAGGAGGCTCTCAGATTAGCTTTATCGAACCATCTCAGACAATGTGATAAAAGAGCTAATGCTACAATGTATTTTATGAGAAAATTATGTTGTTTTTTTTTATCTTGGATGCATGTAAACCAATTGTAGGAGAAAATGCTTTTGGCACCCCTTGCACATTTATTCAAACACCATCTACTAGTTTTTGATATTCTCATGATACAAATGTATTATATAATAAATATGCTGTCATCTCTAATTAAGGTCTACGGTATTGTATCTCAGCAAGCTGGTAAAAAAGAAATTTCAAATCCACGTTTTAAACGGCCATGCAGCTTTTCACCTCCGTTCCATTGCATGCAATAAATAATGAATGAGTGCACCTATGTCACCACAGTTCAGTGAGATATAATGCACATTTAATGATAATCCCATGTAATTAACTTAAGCTACGGTGAACAGTATCAAATGCATGTTATCAATAGATGTGGCCCGAACACTTGACATCTCAGTCATGCATGGGGCCATGAAGAAACCTCAAGAAAGGGGTGAGATCGGATCCCCTGGATTTGAGTCGGTCGTAACCTGGGTGGGATTATCGGCCGGTAACTCGAGCAGGGCTTCCCAGCAAGATTTGATGAGCATGTCTAATCAAGGCAGCGAAAGAGTGATGTAAATAAGTAATGCTGGCCAAATTTTTTTGTCCTTCCGTGGCAATTAACTGGTCTGGTGGGATGACGGCCGTTGATCCACGGGCTGGTTCCAGCGTCTTGTGCCTGCTGTCTCTCTGCTGGTCAATAATTGATGCACCTCGCTTCATTGTCACCAAGAACTCATATCAAGGAAGAAGTGTCAGGGTCGTCTTACTTATTAAAGGTCTCTGAATCTTTAATGGGCACCTCATCCTCTGTGATAACACAGCGTTACCGGCTAGTTCATAGCTCCAAGGTGTTTGTTTCGGCTAGATCGTGTATGAAGTATGAACAACAATAATTACAGATTTGGATAAAGGGGATTACCTGCTGCAGGCCGTACTATTATTCAGATCTGATTCAGATCTGAGTCCTGAAAAAGCATGAGCATCATAAAAGTTTTAAGTGTTGTGGAAGATAACGGTTGGGTGGATTCTCATGCATTATGCAGCGTGGGCTTGAGGCCAGCGAGTCAGTTGCTATTGTTTAATCTCTGCGTAGGGTTACAAACTGATACTTATACATTATGAGAAATCTCAGCCAAAGGTTGAGAATGACATCAGCTCTGATACGGGTCACTCCTCTTATGCAGGACATTTTACATGCGTCTTAATTCATCATTTTTTAAATATGGAAATCATATGAGATTTCTTTTCTCATTAAGCACACACAGGGATGGCTTAATAATTGTACTACTTTGGTTTGAGTAGATGTTTCCAACGTGAATTTAATGTTTTGTTTTGATATTGTTTTAATATCATTTAAATTTTGAGTTCCGCTATACGCCAGCCTTCGCTCCCCACGTGCATCAATGAGCCTTGGCCACCCATGACCCTGTTGCCGGTTCACCACTGTTCCTTCCTTGGACCACTTTTGATAGATACTGACCACTGCAGACCGGGAACACCCCCTTTGAGTAAAAAAAGGCAGTTCCATAATGACATCATCCTCTAGGAAGTGACATCATTTTAGTGGGAAAACAACAGCATAATCATCAGTAAGTATTGGTTATCAACACTTAAGTGCACTTAAGGAGAGTAAAGTTTCATGGCTATGTTTCTTAACACACCTAAGTAGAAAAAGTGCACTTTGTAATAATTTCAAATCGAAAGGTTTACTTTAAAGTTCATTTAAAATAATGTTTTAATGTTGTGCTTTAAATTACACCTATTTTGATGTGTTGACTAACATACTAAAACACATGTAAAACATAATTATAATTTTAACTGTAGTGTGTCATTCAGTGTTACATTTAAAGTTAATATGTTATAAATGTATTATAAATTGCAGCTTCATCATTACAAATGTGTAAGTACAAATACATAACATACAAGTTTCATTAGAAATGGCATTAAAGTATACTTTAGTTTATCATAGATACTTGTCACTTCATTCAGAACTTTAACCATGTTTCAGACAGTAGAAGTAATTATAAAATTACAAATAAATCTCAAAGTCCCAGTGTGTGAAAAAATGCTCTTAAGTTCAACTAACTGAACTAACATTTTCATTTGATTGCAAATAACATCTGAAAACACTACATTCAGTTCGCAGCTTCCTGTTCTTTTTCTTGCCATAATGAAGTTAAAGCATTGAGTGCACCTGAGCTTTTATAGAAATACTACAATATAAAAATACTTCCTTAAAATACAGCACAGTATGAGCTTAAAAGGTATTACGTAATAGGAATGACTCAAATGATCCTTGTGTCAAAGAAACGCAGACATCCAATCACTTCAAAATGATATCTCCATGTCACAGGGTTAGATAAACTGCAAATCACCAGTGCAATATTCTTGTTTGGATTCACCCACCTTTGCAAAAGCAAATACATGCAAAGTGCCTGAGGAGCTGTGAGGATTTTCAAAAACATGTCAAGCATTGGAGTCACGAGGTTTAGTCAGTCTTGTGTTTGGGCTTTAGGGTTTCTCTTGTGATAAAAGTACTTATTATGGAAATAATATACTTGAGTGTGAACTAACTGGTGTTTTTAGACACTTTACTGCATGTTATTTTTCCTTCAATTAAAATGTATTATAGTTTACATTTATATAAATGCAATTGGAGTGCTTTTTGACCCATTTAAGTAGGTACTTCAGTACATCATTATATGTAATTCCATAATTACTTCTGCTGTGTTTGAATTATAGTTAAAGTTACTGCCAGATGTACTGACAAGCATCATCTGAAGCAAGTACACTACAAGTGCACATTCAAAACAATTAAGTGCACTTTTTTTTCAAAGCCCCTTTTCTTTTTGTGATTTTGTTCATAGTGCACATGGAAATGATTTGTTTTTCAGATCTTTAGAACTCACTGTCCTCACTGGCTTTTAGCAAGTGATGAAATCCTATTTGTTAATTCAGGCAGAGCCAATATCCATATAATGACCAAAGCTGTTTTTTTTTTTTCTTTTCCTGTACAAACAACTAAATTGATTCAGATATGCCAAGAAGTTTGTTTTTTGTTGGCTGAACTTCCTCTTGCTTGCCTCATACCCCATGACCTGTTGGTTGAGGCTGTTCCAGATCACCCATTCAGGTTCTTAAGGCATTCAAATGTTGAGGAATGCTTCATTTGACAATAAAAGACCATTCAAATGTCTGGCAATACTTCATTTGATAATAAAAACCTTGTGTTGGCAAAATGCACACAGCACAGATGATATGTTCCATTAAGGTTCAGTATAGGCCATGAGACTGGCCAAGCAACTGTGACTAAATTATCCATTCAGTACTGGTCAATACTAAACAGTATGCCAGTCACACTCTTAAACTGCTGGACTTTGCATTATCCTGATGCATGTGATCAGTCCCTGCTCCAGGAGTTCTGTTTATCAGAGATGCTCAGCTAGGCAATGGATTTCAGGCCTTGTCAAACCCCAACACAAGTGCAGACGATCACGCATCCTTGCCGAGCTCCATTACAGGAGTCACTGTTGGGTTTCAGCCGTGGCTCAGTTTCGAATGTATGGCCACCAGATCTTCTCATTACCTAACAGGGTTCTACACAGTATACCCATCACATCTCCAGGACTTCACTGGACAGTGAATTATTAAAGCCTAACAAACTGTCGGGACACCAAACTCAACTGTGCGTTTTAATTAAATGTCTCTCTCTCGCTCTGTCTGCCTCCTTCCTGCTGACAGTGAGACGGTGGTGTTTGAGATGCTCCGTTGAACAGACAGGGAACAGGGGACCGTTTGTATCTGCTCAGACAGTGTGTTGAAGTTTCAATCAATGGTTTTGTGATTTTCTTTTTTAAAGGGTTGTTTCACCCAAATAATGGAAATTCTGTCATTAATTACTCA
Source organism: Coreius guichenoti (assembly GCA_039654105.1). NCBI lineage: Eukaryota > Metazoa > Chordata > Actinopteri > Cypriniformes > Gobionidae > Coreius > Coreius guichenoti. The sequence goes on along the minus strand of CM077171.1, from coordinate 11,138,141 downwards.
CCCTCATGTCATTCCAAACCCGTAAGACTTTCGTTTATCTTTGGAACATTAATTGGTTCTTTCAGAAGCAAACTAATCAAACGTGCTGCGTAACACGAGAATGAACTTCATTGGTTCTTGAGGAAGCTCAAACGTGCTGCGTAACACAAGAATGAACCTCATTGGTTCTTGAGGAAGCTCAAACGTGCTGCGTAACACGAGAATGAACCTCATTGGTTCTTGCTGAAGCTCAAACGTGCTGCGTAACACACGAGAATGAACCTCATTGGTTCTTGCTGAAGCTCAAACGTGCTGCGTAACACGGGAATGAACCTCATTGGTTCTTGCTGAAGCTCAAACATGCTGCGTAACACGGGAATGAACCTCATTGGTTCTTGCTGAAGCTCAAACGTGCTGCGTAACACGAGAATGAACCTCATTGGTTCTTGCTGAAGCTCAAACGTGCTGCGTAACACGGGAATGAACCTCATTCGTTCTTGCTGAAGCTCAAACGTGCTGCGTAACACGGGAATGAACCTCATTGGTTCTTGTGGAAGCTCAAATGTGCTGCGTAACACGAGAATGAACCTCATTGGTTCTTGTGGAAGCTCAAATGTGCTGCGTAACACGAGAATGAACCTCATTGGTTCTTGTGGAAGCTCAATCGTGCTGCGTAACACACAAGAATGAACCTCATTGGTCCTTGAGGAAGCTCAAACGTGCTGCGTAAAACAAGAAAAAACCTCACTGGTCCTTGCAGAAGCTTAAACGTGCTGTGTAACACAAGAATGAACCGCATTGGTCCTTGCAGAAGCTTAAACGTGCTGCGTAACACGAGAATGAACCTCATTGGTCCTTGAGGAAGCTCAAACGTGCTGCGTAAAACAAGAATGAACCTCATTGGTCCTCGCAGAAGCTCAAACGTGCTGCGTAAAACAAGAATGAACCTCATTGGTCCTCGCAGAAGCTTAAACGTGCTGCGTAACATGAGAATGAACCTCATTGGTCCTCGCAGAAGCTTAAACGTGCTGCGTAACATGAGAATGAACCTCACTGGTTCTCGCGGAAGCTCAAACGTGCTGCGTAACACAAGAATGAACCTCACTGGTTCTTGTGGAAGCTCAGATGTGCTGCATAACACGAGAATGAACCTCATTGGTCCTCGCAGAAGCTTAAACGTGCTGCGTAACATGAGAATGAACCTCACTGGTTCTCGCGGAAGCTCAAACGTGCTGCGTAACACAAGAATGAACCTCATTGGTTCTTGTGGAAGCTCAAATGTGCTGCGTAACACGAGAATGAACCTCATTGGTTCTTGTGGAAGCTCAAACGTGCTGCGTAACACGGGAATGAACCTCACTGGTCCTTGTGGAAGCTCAAATGTGCTGCTTAACACGAGAATGAACCTCATTGGTTCTTGTGGAAGCTCAAACGTGCTGCGTAAAAGAAGAATGAACCTCATTGGTCCTTGAGGAAGCTCAAACGTGCTGCGTAAAAGAAGAATGAACCTCATTGGTTCTTGCTGAAGCTCAAACGTGCTGCGTAACACAAGAATGAACCTCATTGGTTCTTGTGGAAGCTCAAACGTGCTGCGTAACACAAGAATGAACCTCATTGGTTCTTGTGGAAGCTCAAACGTGCTGAGTAACACAAGAATGAACCTCATTGGTTCTTGTGGAAGCTCAAACGTGCTGCGTAACACAAGAATGAACCTCATTGGTTCTTGTGGAAGCTCAAACGTGCTGAGTAACACAAGAATGAACCTCATTGGTTCTTGTGGAAGCTCAAACGTGCTGAGTAACACAAGAATGAACCTCATTGGTTCTTGTGGAAGCTCAATTGTGCTGCGTAACACAAGAATGAACCTCACTGGTTCTTGTGGAAGCTCAAACGTGCTGCGTAACACACGAGAATGAACCTCATTGGTTCTTGTGGAAGCTCAATCGTGCTGCGTAACACAAGAATGAACCTCACTGGTTCTTGTGGAAGCTCAAACGTGCTGAGTAACACAAGAATGAACCTCATTGGTTCTTGTGGAAGCTCAATCGTGCTGCGTAACACGAGAATGAACCTCATTGGTTCTTGTGGAAGCTCAAACGTGCTGAGTAACACGAGAATGAACCTCACTGGTTCTTGAGGAAGCTCAAACGTGCTGCGTAACACAAGAATGAACCTCATTGGTTCTTGTGGAAGCTCAAACGTGCTGAGTAACACGAGAATGAACCTCATTGGTTCTTGTGGAAGCTCAAACGTGCTGCGTAACACACAAGAATGAACCTCATTGGTTCTTGTGGAAGCTCAAACGTGCTGCGTAACATGAGAATGAATCTCATTGGTTCTTGAGGAAGCTCAATCGTGCTGCGTAACACGAGAATGAACCTCATTGGTTCTTGCGGAAGCTCAAACATGCTGCGTAACATGAGAATGAATCTCATTGGTTCTCGCATGTCAAGCGAACATGATTGAGCTTCCGTTTACCACATCTGATGTGTGAGTTGATGAATGTTTATGTGAATAAACCTAAAACCTAAAACCTAAAACCTAAAGCCTAAATTCAATCTGTTCATTATATAAAGTGATCTAGTCTCTTTGGAAAATTTGTACTAAACCGCTCAATATTGATTAGTTTTATGAACTGTATGAAGCGTCAAAGTGGTAGTTGCACAGCTTTCTATGGAGGGACAGAAATCTCTCAGATTTATTTAAAAATATCTTTTGTGTTCAACAGAAGAAAGAAACTCATACAAGTTTGGAACAACATGAGGGTGAGTAATTCATGACAGAATTTTCATTTTTGGGTGAACTATTTATTAATTAGTGGTGTATCTTTACAGTTTTACTCGTAGGCTGGATGTCTATTAAGGTAGTTTGGGGTACAGGTATATAGTATAAACACTTTGAACTTATTAAACCAGATGTGCAGGTTTACTATATCCTCTTTACCCTTCTGAGGTTAACCTCAACAACTCACAAACACATAAACACGGTTCCTCACGCACATCACACACAGCGGGGCAGATCAGCAGGCTCATCGTTAAATGAGCAAACGCAGGGCTTGGGTGGCAGAACAGATCACAGGTGTGCTGACAGAACAAAGCCGCTGTCCCTGAGCGGATGAACGCCGAAATAACACACACACACACACACACACACACACACACACACTCACTCACTCACTGCACAATAACATACACAGCAGGGTGCATGCTAAAGACTCCGGGCACCGTAGTCACACACATGACTGAACACATCCCAGGCACATGTGTCTGTTTATGACTGCGAAACTCAAGATGTGATAAACATAATAGAGAGAGAGATTAGGGCTCCCATACCTTTTGACCAAGAAATGTCCATGATTTTTACAGTTGATTGTATTTACTGGATAAAGATTTTCAAACATCACTGACGACTTACAAACAAAACAGTGTTAATTCTCAGACTTGGAAGTATATGGCTTTTATATAATAGGCCTAAGCTCCTTGTTTTCACTTATTTGTAATTGATAAACACACACACACACACACACACACAAACCGTAAAGTGTATTAACTATGAAGAGGTGTTCTAACAATCAGAATCCATTCACTAATATCAATGCTGCCCTGAATTTACCCTCCAGTATCATATATGTTGTGGCCTGCTGCCCTCTGCTGGACATTAATATGCACATGGAAAAGGGTTTTGGAAAAGATGTTACTGCAGAATTATTCTGAAAGGATTTAATGTATTATTTTATGCCACAGGATAGATCACAAAACCACAGGAAAGTGTCCACATTGCACTTTTCAGGTATATATATATATATATATATATAATTTTTCTATAATCTATATTATTATTTATAAATAATAATAATAATAATAATAATAAATCGTTAGAGATTATTAAAAAAATAATCTCTAACAAAAATAAATAAATAAAAATAATTTAATGTGTAATTAATAGTTCGAACATTAATATTTCGAACACTAATATAGTGTGATAAATGCTGAATATGCCCAATATACCGTGATAAATTTAAATACCCTGTATAAATATAAGACAATAAATATACAAAAGTTATACTTACTAAATATAATATAATATAATATAATTCTTGAATAATACGAGTTTACACGTACATGAAATCAAATATAGTAATTTATGCGTATTTGGCGTGCTGTCCGGGGGAGGGATCCGAGCTTAGAATTTGGCCCGAACCAAGAGTACTCCCCCTCCCTGACTGGGATAGACACAGCCAAAGAGTGAGGCGATTGGGTGGTGGAGGGATGCTGTGAAACTTGTCGCGGGACAGAGGTGTGAGACGGCTATATATAGGCTACCGGCTTCCTCTTGCGCTGATTGGTTGATTACCTGAACGTACTCCTCCCGAACTTTGTTAAATAAAACTTCATACTGTGATAAATTTAAATAGACTATATAAATCAATAAGACAATAAATATACAAAAGTTATAATTCCTAAATATAATATAATATAGGCCTAATATAATATAATATAGTCCAAAGTCTTAAATACATAGAGTGCTTAAAGTAAATGCATAGTTTCATATTTTACTACAAGTCTACAAAATTTCAAAATGAGCTAGTACTGAATTAGCTAAAGCAAGTCTTTGCCAAAGACTTCTAATATCTAACAATTTTAAGAAATCCATGTAGAGAGGCTGTGTCCGAAATCGCATACTCTCTTGAGTAGGTACTTATTTTGAATAAGTAATTACTTCACGGCCGCTATAAAAGTACGTTCTGTGTGTAGTATGAATGTAATTCGGACGTACTACATTCGCCATGTTGTTACTGTCATGTGACAGCATCAGTTGCGTCGCTTCACTGCCATACACAAATCATCTCCCGTGGCCTCATGGGATAGTAAAGTGTCCATCGTATGCACACTTCAGAATCTCGCCAGAAGTAGTAGGTCATCCGGGGACATTTTGTCTACTCTTATATGAGTACTGTGAATTCGGACATACTTTTTTTTTTGTCACATACTATTTTTCGCCTACTAACGTATATAGTATAGGAAGTGTGCGATTTCGGATGCAGCCAGAGAGTTGCAACAACAGAAGTTCAAAATGCTTTCAGAGTTTCAGAAGCTGCCAAAATTACAATTTAAAATCATAGCTCACTTACATTCACTAAAATATTGAAACGTTATTGAAACATTAGCGAAACTGATTCAAAACGCAAGCGAATGTCAAAGCACAGTTTGAACGCCCCGCCCCCAGCTGAACTGGACCTGTCTGTGATTGGCTGAAGCGCAGGGCTCCACTCCACGCAGAGTTTGAAAAGTGCCTGTCAAATGCCAGCTCCCCCTGTTGCGAGATGGGTATAAACGGAGGGCATCAGCGTTGAGTTGAAGGGGTAAGCTTGTTGTACAGTTTTTAGTTTTGTAGATGTACTAAAAAAAGTACATCTCATAATAACGTTTGTACACAGTTTTTAGTCTTGATGTAGTTAAAAAGAATAAGGGTAAATTGTATCCAAATTAATTTCTGTAGTTTTTTTAGTAGCACACACAAAAAAACGAGCTGTTGTAGCTGGTATTCTCAGCTTTTTTATATTTTGCTGATTTTTATTTATTTTATTTTTTTTGTCAAATTAAATTTTTTTTATTTTTTTTTATTCTAATCCACTTTCAGAAGAAGAATGCTCTGCACTTCTCCCTGAAACCTATGGCAAGAAAAAAACAGAACTTGCATATGAAAGTAAGAAATTTGATATGAAACAAAATACATATACTATGCTGGGTTTCAAATTATATAACTATAATATTGGTCAGCTAATTTTAAATTACTTCATTTTAGCATATCAAACCCCAGTTGTGCCCTCTGTTTTTAGCAAGGTATGCATAATCAATTGTAATGATGATTTAAAATGCGTATCATGGAACAATTTGAATCCACTTACATTTTTCTTTAAGGATGAGCTGTTAAGAGATGATGACCCTCCATCAAGCTTCATCTTCAAGGTAGTTGAATAATGTTATATAATGTGCTTTTTAACTTTTTTAACGGCCTGTGCTAACTGTTGCTATCTTTTCAGTTATCAGGAGCGTTGCTAAAGAACATATTGCTTGAAGTTGTTCTTGAAGAAGGAGATGCTGCCTACATGCCCCTGTCATTGGTTTGCTCTAGGTTTAGGGACATAGTTGGGGATGAAAACTTCAAGAATCAGGCACACTTCTTATGGCTAGAAAGTAAATACTGACATTAAAAAATAAAACACATAACAAGAACGACATTGATAATGTTAAATGTTATGTTAAATATTTTTATTTATTTATTTATTTTTTCCCCTCAGGTGTTGCATGTTGGAAAAATAAATCTGCACACTACAAACAACTCTACTGGAAAATGTACTCAATCTCCACTTGTTTGGAGTGCCGTTTTGAGTACAAATGCTGCACACCTGGTACGTTTTGTGTAAACTGGTGACGAATAAACTAGTTGTTAGTCTAGTTGTGGCATTTGAAAGGAATACTAAAAACAGTAATTAAGTCTAATTTACTTATGTCATCCCGTGGAATTTAAAAGTTCATGGACCTACAGAGCTGAGAAATTATTCTTAATGTTTGAAAATGTTCAATGTCAACTATAAACCCTAGTGCTTATTGTGCTTCTTGTGTATCCACCAGGTTATGCTGGGAAGGGAAAGCGAGGCGAGCTTCAGGGCATTTATTCGGAAACATTCCACCCTGGATTTTGCAGTGTTCACTGCATGCAGATCAATTCCAATGAGCTGCAATAGTGTACATACAAATAATAAAAAAGACTAAAAATAATAAAATAAAATGAAACACTTTTGCAATCAAATCTGAGTGACTTGTACATGATTTTATTCATTGAAAAAAATAATTTATCCACCCTGAAATTTCAATTTAATATGTGTAACATGTTCAGAAGAACATTATGTCTGCTATTTTAAAATTTATGCAGTAATGATGGATGGTAACTAATTTTTTTTTTCATGTATTTATACATTCACTTCACTGAGTGTGACATCTCATTTTAATATGTCCATTTTCTTGATACTGTAGAATTGTAGAATATGTAGCTAATATTCAGAAATATGCTTGAGTAAGGCCTACATTACAGCCTAATAAATTTAAAAACCATCACTTTAAGTATGGTAAAAGGTGTAAAGACGTGACTTCATCGACAGTGAGTGGTATTGGACACACACAATAATAAAGCTGTAAGAAATTAAACCATGATGAGGAAAGTAATATTTAATCTTTTATTTTCATTACTGTCGCTACTTCCTGCCATACTCATTCACCGCGGTGTTCGGCAATGACCGCTTGGGGATTTCCGCACACATTTGTTAAATCCCTCCTACTTGCTGCATAAGCTCCTCCCACTTGCGGCGTAAGCTCCTCCCACATGCAGGTCTCCGGGCTGCAGCGATACGGCACCTTTGTTAAAGTATTTTGTACTTTTGGTGAAAAATAAATGTAGCGAATACTTTATTTGTATTCATCTCAAGCAAGAGTAAGTAATACAATTTAATTATACTCAAGAAAAGTAGAAAAAAATAGAAAAATATACTGTAACAAAAGTATTTGTTACTTTCCACTGCATTTGCACTTACCCATATATTCTCAATCATCTTTATGCAATTATGTGTTAAATTAAGTGTTAAATGTCCAAATATTTCAGTTATAAATAAAATAAATTAATGATGTTCAATTATTCACATATTACTAGTATTATTTATTAATTAATAGTTAATCAAGTGTGGTAAATTGGTTTTATTATGTACTAATGTGTTTTCGTACGCATTATATAGTAAATTATGCGTATTTAAAATTAATATCATTCGTATATACTTAGATTAATCATTAACTGACAGTTTGGGGGAGGCGCCGATTTGTCATGACACCGACATTGCTGTAAAAAGCCGTCCCAGTGGAGTTAATGGAGTTGTCCTCTCTCTCTCTCTCTCTCTCTCTCTCTCTCTCTCTCTCTCTCTCTCTCTCTCTCTCTCTCTCTCTCTCTCTCTCTCTCTCTCTCTCTCTCTCTCTCTCTCTCTCTCTCTCTCTCTCTCTCTCTCTCTCTCTCTCTCTCTACATGGCACTCCGTGCTTTCACTGTCACCGGAAATGACGTGCGATGGCCTCTTCTCTACTCGGCTACTGTTAGCTGGCTGCTAGACGGACTGTCGAGAAATCGACAAACCCCGTCAAAAACAAACATATCTGGATTCCGTGCTTTTATTTTGGCACCGGAGTGCGTTGGTCACCCGTCGTCATGCCCATGTACCAGGTAAAGCCCGTCAGTCCCGGTGACATAAAGATTGATTTGCCAACGTGCATGTACAAGTTACCGAATATCCACGCGCAGGGAATGAACTGCAGCGAGCACGCGCTTCAGGTAATCACATTACCGATCAATTCACTATTCAGATGAGTAGTCAATAATACAAATGCGTATGATACACAGTCGCTCTGTTGCAGTTTCAGTCTGTCTGATGCAATAGACACATGCTTGTTGGGTATGATTGACAGCTGCAGTGCTTTGTGCCCTGGAATGAGAGGCTGGTCCTCCAGAGAGATATTTGATTTCCTGGGATTACACTTTCAGTTTAATAACTGCTGCTTACCAGCAACTAACAACACCACCACCACACTGAGACACTTAGGAAGGAGATGGATCATGCTAGAAATAATGATGATAAGGTAAATTATCTAGCTATTATGTATATTAAGGGTCTTGGTCAGTTAGTTTAACCTCCTGAGACCCAGGAAAACAAAGTCTTTTGAATTTAGTATTTTTTCATGTCATTACATTGTTTAGAGCATAATAAACTATATTTTATTCATATGCTATACTGTGTCCTTGTATGTGAACACCAGGACTCGGTTGTTTAAAAAATCAAATGACATGAACAATGGGATTTTTTTTTTTTTTCATTCACCAATCAATTTTCAGGTTTCAGGATTGTTTTTTTTAACCAAACTTTGTTTAAAGATAATTCTCAACTATGTCCTGGTAAAACCTCAAAACAAATGGTATCTCTGAAAAGCCCTGAATGTGCTCTTTACAGGACATCCTTAAAACTGTGACATGTATGGTGTCAGAGAAATTCACTAAAATACAGTGCAGCCAGGAGGTTAATGCAGCCAGATGTTGTTTTGTATTGTGAAAGTGTATGTTTGGGAGGGAATCCATGCAGTTGCATGTAAACCGACTCTTCTCCTCTGTGTGTCTCAGAACGGGGAGGTGGATCCTGCTGTGAAGGCGCTGGAGGACCGACAGGATGAAGTGCTGAGAAGACTGTATGAGCTCAAGGCGACGGTTGACGGGCTCACGAAGACAGTGACCACTCCTGATGCAGACCTGGACGTCACCACACTCTCACATGCGCCTGCCGAATCTGTGTTCAGAGGAACGGCAGATCTAGACTCCCTCCTGGGCAAGGTCAGTCTTACATGCGCCATTAGGTGTTTTACATTATTTTGAGTTATGTTAGGATGGTTCAGCCCTATTCAGATATGTCCCTTACGCATTCTACTGTCTCCACTAAACCAGTTTAAACATGTCAATCCAGTTAACCTAGTTGTGATTGTTTGCTGTATGTTTCTGTTCTTTTTCTGTTTTGCCAGCCATAATTTGGGATGGGCATTATGGCAAAAGTCTTTTATCAAGAATTAAAGAGATAGTTCACCCAAAAATGAAATTCTGTCATTAATTCCTCACCCTCATGTCGTTCCAAACCCGTAAGACCTTCATTCATATTCGGAACACAAATGAAGATCTTTTGGATGAAATCCGAGAGCTCTCTGACCCCTCTATAGACAGCAACACCATTACCACTTTTAAGGTCCAGAAAGATAGTAAAGACGTCGTTAAAATAGTCCATGTGACTCCACTGGTTCAACCTTAATCTTATGACGCGACGAGAATACTTTTTGTGCGCAAATACAAACGAAAATAACGACTTTATTGAACAATTTCGTTCTGGCCTGTGTCAGTCTCCTACGCTGTTCACGTTTTTAAATACAGTGCAGCTCCTGCATCATCATCACACGCATGTGTCGTGGTGCTCACGTGAACAGCATCGGCTGCCGTAGATCTCGAGAGCACTGCACTGTTTATAACGGAAAGAGCATAGGAGACTGACACAGGCTAGAAAGAAATAGTTGAATAAAGTCATTATTTTTGTTTGTTTTTTGCACACAAAAAGTATTCTCATCGCTTCATAAAATTAAGGTTGAAGCACTGGAGTCACATGCACTATTTTAACAAACTGGACCTTGAAAGTGTTAATTAAATTGCTGTCTATGGAGGGGTCAGAGAGCTCTTGGATTTCATCAAGAATATCTTAATTTGTATTCTGAAGATGAACGAAGGTCTTACGGGTTTGGAACGGCATGAGGGTGTGGAATTAATGACAGAATTTACATTTTTGGGTGAACTAACCCTTTAAGGATTTCATATAACAGACATAGTAGTCAGTGAGCTTGCGCTGCGGCTGAACTGAATAATATCAGCTTCATTGCTTATGAAGGCTCACTTTCTGTATATAACTCCTTCATAATTTGAATAATAGAACACACTACAAAAGTTTTGTTAGTGACAACCGTATTAAATTGTGGGACTGAATCTGAAATTGCGATGATTTAAATGCAGTTGAATTCAAATTATAAGGGCAAAAAAATTCCTTTATGAGTTAGTTTTTTATATTTATAATATATTAATATAGTTAAAGCCACAATGTAGTTTTTCGCCACTAGAGGTCGCTTATTCAAAACAAAGGCGTAGCTTGATGAAGCCTTGATTTTGAGGAGCTTTTATTATGCCGCAGACGACGCTTCCGCTTCTTCCGCTCATGTGTATGTGGGGTAACACAGCGCTGTTTTATCATATTAGACACATTTGAGTGTGTTGAAAGTTATGTTATAATGCTACTCTGTGCGTTCGCTCAGCGGCTACGAGACACTTGTTCACACTGCAGTGAGCTAGATCGATATTAGGCATGGTAAAACATGTTACTCGTGGTAAATCAAGAAAACAAGACTTAAACAATAAGACTACCTGTGTTGAGCTATAGAACAATGATTAGTTTTCTGTTGATGTATCCAAACAGTTGCTCACCTGTCTAATAAAACACATCATATATTAAAGCGTCTTTGGCGTTTCCATGGTTTCTACAAAATAAAACCGGAAATCGAGGGTAACGCGGGTATGATGTCATTGATAGGCAACGCACGGATACGGTCCATGTCCTGGTTAAAATGGCTTATTTCTGCAAGTACACAAGTCAACAAAATATATAACATTTTTCTAGTGGTTTTTGGATATTTTAATCCAAAAGTCTTAGATATTGTGCATTTAAAGGACTAGTTCACGTCAGAATTAAAATTTCCTGATAATTTACTCAAACCCATGTCATCCAAGATGTCAGAAAACCCCCAGTCTTCAGTTGAAAAGAAATTAAGGTTCTTGAGGAAAAATTGAGATCCATCTTTTCACACTGAGGACAATTGAGGGACTCAAACACAATTATTAAAAAAGGTTCAAACATTCACTGATGCTCCAGAAGGAAACACGACGCATTAAGAGCCGGGGGTGATCGATAGAATGCTCGTAAGAACTTACAAATTTACACGTTCTTCTTTGTCCTCCAGGATCTGGGTGCACTGAGGGACATCGTGATCAACGCCAACCCTGCCCGTCCTCCTCTGTCCCTGCTAGTGCTTCATGGCCTGCTGTGCCAGCGGTACCAGGTGCTGTCCAGCGTGCATTTGCACTCCTCTGTGACCGACGTGCCCCCTCCGCTCATGTCCTGCCTGGGCCCGCGCCACATAGACAGTTACGCCCGCCACCGCTTTCAGCTGGGCTTCACTCTCATATGGAAAGATGGTGAGAGGGTACAAAAGAGAGCGGAGCATGTCTTGAAGGGTTTCAAAAATGAAAATTATCCTATAATTTACTCACACTCAAGCCATCCTTTATGACTTTCTTCTTTCAGCCAGACACAATCGGAGGATATTAAAAAATATCCTGGCTCTTCCAAGCTTTATAATGGGAGTGAATAGTACCTGAGATTTTGAAGCCCCAAGAAAATGCATCTATCCATCATAAAAGTAATCCATACGACTCCAGGGGGTTAATAAAGGCCTTCTGAAGCGAAGCCATGTGTTTTTGTAAGAAAAATATCCATATTTATAACTTTATAAACTATAATCACTGGCGTCCGGTAACGGACGTACACGAGTCTAGTTCCGGCGGATGAGTGACCTCTGACCAGACGCATGACGTATTGACGAACACAGAAGCGCAGAGGATAGAGCAAAACAAAACATCAGTCAAGGGGAAATGTCGGAGGAGCTTGTGTTTGTTGCCCAGCTCTATTTGTTTGGGTCAGAGGTCACTCTTCCGCCAGAACTCGACTCGTGTACAGCCGTTACCGGAAGCCAGTGATTATAGTTTATAAAGTTATAAATAAGGATATTTTTCTTACAAAAACCCATCGCTTCGCTTCAGAAGGCCTTTATTAACCCCCTGGAGCCGTATGGATTACTTTTATGATGGATGGATGCACATTTTTGGGCTTCAAAATCTCATCCTCCATTCACTGCCATTATAAAGCTTGGAAGAGCCAGGACATTTTTTAATATAACTATGATTGTATTCATCTGAAAGAAGAAAGTCATATACACCTAGGATGGCTTGAGGGTGTGTAAATCATGGGGAAATTTTCATTTTTGGGTGAACTATCCCTTTAAGGAAAGACACTAAGATTTATCAGAACGTGTTTTCCAGGAGGGCCGCTGTGCATTCAAGGAATCATGGTTCTCTTGTAAAACCAGAGTGAAACTGATCTGCTTAACGCTCCTCTAGAGGATGTGTGAAGATGTCATGCCAAAATGCATACGACTCAACTAGAAATGAGGCCGAAACCAATAAGCTTGAAAGTGGGGGTGTCACTTGAAATGCAGCACTTTGAAATATTAAAGGCAAAAATGCCTGAAGACTCACTGGCACAGAGTTTGAAAGTGATTCTAGTGTGCAGTGTGGTCTGATTAACTTTTCAACATTAAATTTCATGGAACATCTCAAGGGCAACATCCTACATATTACAGTGTAGTGAGAGATCTTGGGTTTCCATCATATATTTCTGCAGTACAGTTCTGCAAGTTAAAATCTCATTCCTTTTCTCTATAGACATGATTTTTGGCAATACTTTCATGGAAACCTAAAGTCATTGTGATTTCGACTTACTTTATAAAAAAAAAAAAAAAGTACACTATAAGTCTCTTATGCTTATACAACATAAGTCTCTTATGTTCACCAAGGCTGCATTTATTTGATCAAAAGTACAGTAAAATACTGTGAAATATTACAATTTAAAATAACTGTTTTCTATTTGAATATATTTTAAAATGTAATTTCTTCCTATATGTTATAGCTTTTTTTTAAGCATCATTACTCCAGTCTTTAGTGTCACATGATCCTTCAGAAATCATTCTCATATGATGATTTGATAATCAAGAACAAAACAAAACCGCATTTTTGATCAGTTTAACGTGTCCTTGCTGAATAGAAGTATTATTATTATTTTTTTTTTTTTTTAAATCATACTGCTTCAAAAAGTCTTTGAATGGTCCTGTAATTAAATGCAAGTCTCTGGTGGAAATTTAGCAGGGTGTACTTAGCAGATTGAAAACAACTTTTAGTCAAATTATGAATAGGTTATATTGAGTAAAATTATTAAAAAGTGACTCCTTTTATAATTACTAAAGCTGTCAGTCACTTCAGTTCACCACTAGTTCTCTGTAACACTTTATTTTACAGTGTCCTTGTTACACGTTATAGTAAATTTTGCATGGTTACATCCAACTATCCCTAAACCAAACCATATTCCTAATCCTAACCCTGTTGTGAATTAATATTACTCAGTACTTAAATGTATAATTACACTGTAACACGGACACCTTAAAATAAAGTGTAAAGAGTTTTCTTTTTTTAAAAACGTCTGTTTTAAAATACAAAAAGTTGTCTACACTGCACAAAATTCTTGTTTCGTGTTTATACTTAATTGAAGGGTTTGCAGTCAGTGAGCTAGTGCTGAATTAAAACTTTCAGCAGAAAGGCAGGAATTGTTAGTTTTAAAATGTCAGTATCAACTTGGTACTGAGGTACGGGTGCTTTTGACAACAAATAGATGAGATTGTGAAGGCTGGGTGTTTATACCAGCCAGACATGTTGATTGTGGTGGACTCCTCCTGAAACTATTTGACTATCAGTCAACGTTAGCCAAAAAGAACAAATAAACAAAACATTGCTATATAGGTGGAGCAGGTTATTACATTTTAACAACACAATTATAAAGACTTTTTAAAAAAAATTATGTGCACAGATGAATTGTGCACAATAAAACCAAGAATGTGTTAAGAATGTAATTTAAAAAAAATAAAAAATAATAATAAATATATATACATTTACCTGGTAACACTTTACAATAAGGTTTCATTTGTTAACATTAGTGCATCAACAATGAGAAATATATTTTACAACATTTATTAATGTTAGTTAACTCTTTCCTCGCCATTGACGGACTATTTCCGTCTTTCCGTGTTTTCATTTACAAATCTTCTGAAAGATTACAGTATCTCCTGATCAAAACACAGGCGAAGAAGAAACCGAAACAAGCGATATCATATGTAAGCAGAAGATGCATGTGTAAAATAACATTAAATAGCATTTAAATCAAAACTATCTAATGTTACTGAATGAAATGTCGACCCAGGACGAGCTACAGGACTGTGAAGCTTTGGGGGTGTTGATGGACTCCATCTACTCCATCTGTGTTTTGATCATCGTTCTGAATCTGATCTGGATGTAGTCTTTAACAAAAACGAGCTAGAATAAAAAGGTTTTTTTTTTTTTTTTTTTTTTTTTTTTTTAAAAGCAGAGGGTCTGTTCTTTCTTTTGATATATTTGCATGTTCAGATATTCATACAGCAATATATCCATTATAAATTTTGTGAAAATGATCAAAAATGCTGGCGGTGGATAACACTGGCGGGGAAAGCGTTAGTTAAATATTTTCATGTTATTTTCAACTTAACAGATGCACCTTTGGATCTTAAAAATGTAGAAGTACAGTATTGTTACGAATATAAGACAAGGTTTTTTTTCTTAGAAATACATCTGGAAAAAAAATGGGTTCGTCTTGTATTCATGGTCTAGACTTTTACATGTCAATAATACACCTGCAACAATAGGTGGCGCCAAATACGTGTAAAACGAGTGTGCCGAGAAATACGGTGTCAGAGTTTAATGTTAGAAGATTGTGAGCACAAAAAGAGTCTTAAAAACGCAAACAGTCAAAGAAAAGCTTACTGCCTAAGAGACGCGATGACTGTCATGTTTGCGTGCCTCGCTGATCGACCAAACATCCCCCGTACTTGATTTTAAAGGGGGGGGGTCTAATGCTATTTCATGCATTCAACTCTTTCATGCAAGAGTTGAGAGTTGGGGGGGAGGGAGTCGTCTTATATTCGGAACAATACTGTAAATGTTGAGATTAACTTAAATGATAAGAATAATAAATGCTGTAGAAGTATTGTTCATTGTTAGTTCATGTTAACTGATTAACTTCTATTAGCAAATGGAACCTTATTGTAAAGTGTTACCATTTATCCTATTAGGAAAATGGGGAATATATGGGATATAAAAACTAGAACCTATATATATATATATATATATATATATATATATATATATATATATATATATATATATTATAATATAATATAATATAATATATATAAAAGGAATTCATATTCCCATAATTGTATATTATCCATAAGCTGTATATAGTGTTATAACCAATGTAGTTGCAGTATTGAGAGTTGACTGCAGTAGCTCCAGATGTTTGGACGTGCTAACCGTTGTGTCGTCTGTCTTGTTTCAGTGTCAAAGCTGCAGATGAAGTTCAACACACAGAACATGTGCCCGATTGAGGGGGAGGCCAACGTGGCGCGCTTCCTCTTCCGTCTTTTGGGAGCCGAACCCCAGGACCCGGTCGCCGCCACACAGATGGACAGCTGGATCGATACGGCAGTTTTCCAGCTGGCCGAGGGGGGCAATAAGGAACGCGCGGCCGTGCTGAGGTCCCTAAACGGGGCTCTGGGACGTTCGCCGTGGCTTCTGGGTGAGGAATTCTCTCTGGCCGACGTGGTGTGCGCCTGTTGCGTCCTGCAGGCCGGCCAGACCAACTCTGCACCAGCGAACGTACAGCGCTGGCTCACGTCCTGCCAGAACCTGGGCCACTTCGCCTGCGTGTATCCGTTACTGCAGTGACGAAAGCTGCGAGATCAGTGCAGGTCGTACTCTAGCTGAAACCGATACACCGCAGTTAATCGTGTAATGAAAAGGGAAATGCAATGTGACATCATCAATAACCAATTGTAAACCTGTTCTGCCAACAAACACTGTTACCTGAGCTCAGGTCTGTAGTATGACATGTTGTTGTTGTTGATGATGATGATTTAACTGGAGTGGATCTAGAACTGATCCCAGGCCAGGTCAAACACTCAGAGAGAGGGCATTACTGTAAACACAACTCCCTCCCGCCTTGTGCCTAATAAAATGCTGTACTAGAAGATGTTGTGTGTTTCTGTTATATATTATATGGGGTGTTAAAGGAAGCATTTGAAATGTCAACCCAAGGACCTGCAGGTATGTGATGTACGAGAGGTGATACTTTGTAGTGTCTTTTTCGCAAAAAACCTATTAAAAGTTTTCACTTCGGGTCAGACGTTTACGGATTGACTTATTTTTTTATAATACAGCCAAATGTAAAATAGAACAATTGCTGTCATGTTTCTGAGTATTAGAGCAAAGGATGGCAGTTTTATCTTTAAAAAGCAAAATACACTCTTTGGGCTCTTTTTTTTTTTTTTAAAGGATTGATACTTTTCAGCAAGGACACATTAAATTTAACCATAACATTTTGCAAAGGATTTCTATTTCAAATAAATGCTGTATTTTTGAGCTTTATTCATCAGTGAATCCTGGAAATAAATGTATCATGGTTTCCACAAAAATATAAAGGAGCACTGTTTTCAATATCGATAATCATAAATGTTTCTTGAGCATCAAATCATCATAGAATGATTTCTGAAGGATCATGTGACACTGAAGTCTGGAGTAATGATAAAGAATAAAGAATAAATTACATTTTAACCGATATAAGTGTTAAAAAAGGTAATAAAAAAGGTTCTTTGTATAAAGTAATTGTTAAAACGACATTTGTTTGATTACAATCAAAATGGCCCAGAGCCTGTAATACTTTATGTAACCTGTGGATGGCAGCAAAATACTTAACCCACTAATTTCCCTTTAGGCAAAATCATTTTAATTTCACAGCTCTCAGTCTCTCAGATCTTTCCTCAGCTCACAGAGGAAAGAATTCACACACTATACAGATCAAATCACACTTTATCAAGGTGAGAGGTTTAAAAATATGATTTAAGCAATGATTGGGCTCCTGAATCAACGTCTCTACATACTGGAACCCAGACTATAAACACATATTTTCCCTAAAATCAGAGTGAATCGGGTCGATAAGAATATTTTCGAATATTTTGCAATACACACACAAATGGTTTAGGCTGATATGAATGTTGATCCAGGATCGTGCCCTGCTCGGTAAAATTACGGTCATCTCACCTCATTGACAGCTAAACAAATACCACACGTTGTTTACAGTAGTACACTGACCTTTACAGAAGATAAGGCCTAGCCCAGGCCTTCCATAGGCCTAGCCCAGTTATTACATTTTAGTTGTAAAATCACTTTCTCACCTTAAATTCGGTATTAAACGGGAGTTGCGAATCGCAACAGTCTTTCCTTCCCTATTGAAGTATATCCGAGTGAAACGGCTTCTCGAACAAGAACAAATGTTGCAGGGCGGGGCTTGATTTTGCCCATGGGGAGTTGATTGGATGGTTGGATGAAGGTGGTTTGCTATTGGTGGATCTCACGAGCGAGAGGTTGGTGAGGTGAGAAGAGAAGAGAAGAGAAGAGAAAGAGTATTTTGGAGATCGATTTTAATACATTTTTTGTGACCCTTGAAACTGTGGTTCATTTATTCTGACACTGCCACAGATCTATATGACTGAATTGCTCATGACGTCATAAAAAGTGAAGCCACTGCACCGCGCCATATTGGTATTCCCCATAATCTTCTTTAGGGGGGTCCATAGACCGTGAAAGAATAATATGTGTAATACTTATTTGTTTTCATTGTTTTGACCGATGTAACGTATTCTAATAAATAAGCTACCAAAATTGTAGATACCAGTGAAATTTCACAGTTCTCGATTCCAACTGATATTCCACAGCAAAAACTACTAATATAAGCCTAATAATATAAATTTAAAACATTATTGAATACAAGTGAACAGTCAACAATAAAGTAAGAACAGTGCTAAGAATTAAATTCCAGGTCTAACAGTAGGCTAATTCAGGTACAGAAACTAAATAATCAAACGTAAAATAACATTGCATAATCTTCACTGTATAAATTAAATATAGATTAATGCATGTTAAAATGTTCTTTGATTAACTTTAATGACAGACGGCAGGAGGTAGGCTAGGCTGCGGTCATTTTAAGACAAAATGCACAATATTGAATCCAATAGGCAATCCAATAGTCGACTGTTTACTATGATCCTCACTATTTTTGGCATGCCTTTATGTGTATTGTGTTCGCGCTATTGATGAAGGGCCATATGCCGCGCACCAGACGCATCGCGTTCTCGTGTTCAAGGAGGCAATGCAAAACGGTGAATCTAATCACCACAGGCAAAAAAGTTCACTTCAAGAATGAAAAAAAGTGGCGTCGATGTGTTTTGCTGTAAGAAGTGCACAACGGAAACAGAAAGGGCAATGTATATCAACGTTTTGAGACAAATTGTGTCGTTTAATGGAAAGCAGTGTGAATGGCGCGACAGGATTTTGAACAACTCTGCGCTTATGCGCGACCCCCTTTATTTTTAATCGTCTGTTTGGCAACTAACGTCAATATTCTCTTAATATTCAACGTTAATACGTGAACAATGTGCCGCGCCGCTGCACGTCAAAATAAATGCTTTTTTCAATAGGAGGTGAAATGGAAGTAGCAATCTAAATTGAGGTGGCACCCAGGGTGGCCAGTCAGATGTCAGGGGTGTCCAGTGCCACTCTGGACACTCCTCTGGCTTCGCCACTGTTTGGCACATGCGCTTCAGATGATCAATGCAATCAATCATAGTTCTAATCGCAAGAAAGCATGTCAAAATGACTATTCCCAAACTGTAAATGTTTAGCTCATCCAAAAATGTAAGTTCTGCATTTACTCACTCTCATGTTGTTTCCGCGCATTGAGCGAAATGGAGGGACAGAAATCTCTCAGGTTTTAACATCACATTTTCAGGCTTATTTCACACCCACCGTTCTTCTGGTACCACAGTTGCAAGCTGGCAACATCATCTCAAGTGTTTTCATTTACACGGCATACATCAATATATAGTTGTGAAGACACGTGGGGATTTGTCTGTGGCTATGTTGTTCAGGCAATGACATATCAGAAGAGTTTGTGTTGTCACTTATCTATTCATTTAAATGATTATTACTATTTCTTATACTTTGGTTAGGGTTGTTTTTTCTTCAAAAGCCCATAATTATTAAACTACAATGTGTAACTCATCCCACACCGTTTGTGATACACACATGATTGATACCTCAAATGTTGAATAGAAGTGTGCTATTGCTTTTCTAAGTGATCAAACAACCAAAACATTTGGTTACACTTTATTTCAATAGTCCACTTTAGACATTCTACTAGCTATAAGTAACGTGGCAAACTCATGTCAATTAGCAGTCATTAGAGTATTAGTAGACTGTTAGGTTAAGGTTAGGTGTTATGGTTATGGTAGAATAGTTTCTACTTATAATAATTCTACTAATAGGGTTAATAGGGCTAATAGAGGTTCCAAACAATTGGCCTATGTAAGGTTGCAGAGATGCTGGAGCCTATTATTCTATTCTATTCTATTCTATTCTATTCTATTCTATTCTATTCTATTCTATTCAACATCCATTTTCCAAACCACTTGTCCTATGTAAGGTTGCAGATATGCTGGAGCCTATTTTTCTATTCTATTCTATTCTATTCTATTCTATTCTTTTCAAAATCCATTTTCCAAACCACTTGTCCTATGTAAGGTTGCAGAGATGCTGGAGCCTATTATTCTATTCTATTCAATTCTATTCAATTCTATTCTATTCTATTCTATTCTATTATTTTCAACATCCATTTTCTAAACCGCTGGTCCAGTATAAGGTTGCAGATATGCTGGAACCTTTTCTATTCTATTCTATTCTATTCTATACTATTCTATTATATTATATTATATTATATTATATTATATGGTTGCAGAGATGCTGGAACCTATTCTATTCTATTCTCCATCCATTTTCCAAACCACTTGTCCTATATAAGGTTGCAGAGATGATGGAACCTATTCTATTCTATTCTACTCTCCATCGATTTTCTAAACCGCTTGTCCTATGTAAATTTGCAGGGATGCTGGAGCGTATTATATTATACAGTGATCAGGCATAGCATTATGACAGGTGAAGTGAATAACACTGATTATCTCCTGTTAGTGGGTGGGATATATTAGGCAGCAAGTGAACATTTTGTCCTCAAAGTTGATGTGTTAGAAGCAGGAAAAATGGGCAAGCGTAAGGATTTGAGTGAGTTTGACAAGGGCCAAATTGTGATGGCTAGATGACTGGGTCAGAGCACCTCCAAAACTGCAGCTCTTGTGGGGTGTTCCTGGTCTGCAGTGGTCAGTTTCTATCAAAAGTGGTCCAAGGAAGGAACAGTGGTGAACCGGCAACAGGGTCATGGGAGGCCAAGGCTCATTGATGCACGTGGGGAGCGAAGGCTGGCCCGTGTGGTCCAATCAAACAGACAAGCTACTGAAATTCAAATTGCTCAAGAAGTTAATGCTGGTTCTGATAGAAAGGTGTCAGAATACACAGTGCATCACAGTTTGTTGCGTATGGGGCTGCATAGCCGATCAGAACTGGGAACCAAGGAGCAATGGAAGAAGGTGGCCCGGTCTGATGAATCATGTTTTCTTTTACATCTCGTGGATGGCTGGGTGTGTGTGCTTCGCTTACCTGGGGAACTATGGGAAGAAGGCAAGCCGGCGGAGGCAGTGTGATGCTTTGGGCAATGTTCTGCTGGGAAACCTTGGGTCCTGCCATCCATGTGGATGTTACTTTGACACGTACCACCTACCTAAACATTGTTGCAGACCATGTACACCCTTTCATGGAAACGGTATTCCCTGGTGGTTGTGGCCTCTTTCAGCAGGATAATGTACCCTGCCACAAAGCAAAGCACAACAATGAGTTTGAGGTGTTGACTTGGCCTCCAAATTCCCCAGATCTCAATCCAATCGAGCATCTGTGGGATGTGCTGAACAAACAAGTCCGATCCATGGAGGCCCCACCTCGCAACTTGCAAGACTTATAGGATCTGCTGCTAACATCTTGGTGCCAGATACCACAGCACACCTTCAGGGGTCTAGTGGAGTCCATGCCTCGACGGGTCAGGGCTGTTTTGGCAGCAAAAGGGGGACCACACAATATTAAAAAAAAGTCAGTGTATTATATTATATTATATTATATTATTACAGAATTGATCATTAGACAGTGAAATGGAAATTTCCTTTAGGTTAAAACAATATTTTGTCATACAAAATATAAGGGCTAAATCAATATAAAAGTCAAAAAACTTGTTGGTTGTCAGAAACATCATGTAAACCTATTTTTAATGTATTTTCCTCTCTTGGATAGAGTGTAGGGAAGCAGCTAGCTGTGAATAGATCCTTTCCATTTGCTTCCTATTGATAAAGGCCTGTGTTCATCTCGACCGACCCAATCAGTGTGTCTGCATTCAGCACGCTCTGAGCACTCCAGCCTGATTCCAGCCACATTCTCCATCGATCCACTGGGCTGATCACACACTCATCTGGGGGTCCTGCTCATTTTCTCCACCTCCACCATACTTATTAGACTATAAATATCAAAGATAGACTACAGTCTCATATGGTAACAGCACAGCCACACCTCTGTGTCTATATTATGATGGTTCCCTGAGAAACATTCATATTGCTAATGGATTTAATGGCTTCCATGTTCAATAGTGCAATTTTTGTGTAAAACGTGTTAAGCTAACAAACAACCAGCTGTTGTTGTAATGTCCGTTTCCCAGGAGAGACTGATTAATCGTTTTGCTCTGAGGGTCTGGCTGGACTAGACTGAAGGAGAGCAGATTTATCAGGTACTTGATGTAAACAATTGCTTTTTTATGTCTGCCAATAAGGATCTATTTGATTTTCTGTTTCATCAAAACATGTTGCTTTAACTGCTGGACAAATGATAGGAAGGGTGTTATTATTGGTTTACTTCCCAGATGTTATGCCACTAATTAAATAAGTACCCTGGTTCTACCATTTTTTTTTTTAAACATGTACTATGGAATTATTGGAAATACATTGAGAACCACATAAATAGCTTGATTCATAAATGTAGTAAGCATTCAGTACCTTGGTTTCTATCAAAGTACCATGGTATTACAATCTGAAGCCATCACTGTAATACAGTGCCTTTTTAAAGGTATTTTTTGGACGTACCTTCAGTCTGTATACTGATATTCCAATTGTTCATATTTCAATAATGTTTTCCTGGGTGTGGTTTACATACATATTTAAGATGAATAAATATTGGTTATAGATGGTACAAAATAATAATAAATAATGAAAATGAAATAAAAGTATGTGATCTAGAGCAGAATATTTTATACACAAACAAAAAAAAAGTCCTATCTGATAAGGTTGTGAAAACATCCCTTCTATCTGTGTGTGTGTTTTTAAAGCACTATAGTTACTGTACTTGTGATGATGAAAGCATCCATCCATCCATTTTCCAAACTGCTTGTCTTATGCAGGGTCGTTGGTGATAAAATCATTTCTGGTATAAAACCTCCTTCAACCGCCATACTCATCAAGATTAGTGAATATATATATATTATTAATATAATTAATATATTATATTATTAGTTTTTACTATAGATGCATTTAAATGCATTAAATCATTTCTGGAATAAGAAATCCTTTGAAAAAAGATTAGTTAATATTTATATAATTGGATCTCTCCCCTATTATACTATATTAATTCTATTCTATTCTATTCTATTCTATTCTGTAATTCATCAGTTTTCCAAACCGCCTGTCCAATGTACGTTTGTAGGGATGCTGGAGCCTATTATACCATATTAATTCTATTCTATTCTATTCTATTCTCCATCCATTTTCTATTCTATTCTATTCTCCATCTATTTTCTATTCTATTCTATTCTTCATCAATTTTCCAAGCCACTTGTCCTATATAAGGTTGCAGAGATGCTGGAGCCTTTTCTATTCTATTCCCCACCCATTTTCTATTCTATTCTATTCTATTCTATTCTATTCTATTCTATTCTATTCTATTCTTCATCAATTTTCCAAACTGGCTGTCCTATGTAGGTTTTCAGGGAAGCTGGAGCCTTTTTTATTCTATTCCCCATCCATTTTCTATTCTATTCTATTCTATTCTATTCTATTCTATTCTTCATCAATTTCCCAAACTGGCTATCCTATTTAGGTTTTCAGGGAAGCTGGAGCCTATTATACTATATTAATTCTATTATGTTCTAATATCCATGCATTTTCCAAACCGCCTGTCCAATGTAAGGTTGCAGAGATGCTGGAGCCGTTTCTGTTCTATTCTCCATTTATTTTCTATTCTATTCTATTCTATTCTATTCTATTCTATTCTATTCTATTCTATTCTATTCTTCATCAATTTTCCAAATCGCTTGTCCTATGTAAGGTTGCAGAGATGCTGGAGCCGTTTCTGTTCTATTCTCCATCCATTTTCTATTCTATTCTATTCTATTCTATTCTATTCTATTCTATTCTATTCTTCATCAATTTTCCAAACCGCTTGTCCTATGTAAGGTTGCAGAGATGCTGGAGCCGTTTCTGTTCTATTCTCCATCCATTTTCTATTCTATTCTATTCTATTCTATTCTATTCTATTCTCCATTCATTTTCCAAACCACCTGTACTATGTAAGGTTGCAGAGATGCTGGAGCCTATTATTCTATTCTCCATCCATTTTCTATTCTATTCTATTCTATTCTATTCTATTCTATTCTATTCTATTCTACTCTATTCTATTCTATTCTATTCTACTCTATTCTATTCTCCATTCATTTTCCAAACCACCTGTACTATGTAAGGTTGCAGAGATGTTGGAGCCTATTATTCTATTCTCCATCCACTTTCTATTCTATTCTATTCTATTCTATTCTATTCTATTCTATTCTATTCTATTCTATTCTTCATCAATTTTCCAAACCGCTTGTCCTATGTAAGGTTGCAGAGATGCTGGAGCCGTTGCTGTTCTATTCTCCATCCATTTTCTATTCTATTCTATTCTATTCTATTCTATTCTATTCTATTCTATTCTATTCTCCATTCATTTTCCAAACCACTTGTACTATGGAAGGTTGCAGAGATGCTGGAGACTATTATTCTATTATTATATAAATATTATATTTTATTTAAGAAATGATTTAATATAGAATATAGCCTAATATATTTATTTTTATTTATCTGGGAGGCGAGTGTTATTTATTTCCAAAATTGTTACTACATATTAAAAAATATTAAGAACACAAGTTTTAATAAAAAACTATGAGATATAAACTATTTTGAACAGGTGGCTTTTATCTGGAACGCTGACCAATCAGATCCCAGGACTTTCCGTTTTATAAATCTAATTTTGTTACTGGCTCAGTGTTTTCTAAGTTCAGCTCTTTATTTGTCAAGAAATATGATGACATTATCCCCCGTGGGGATAAATTGTTTCAATCTTAAATCACAAAAGCTTCAAACCTGTACTTTATGTATCTGACTTTCTGTATTGTTTTATTACTCATTTCCTGTCGCGTTGAAGCATTAAAACATCATCGTGATCATGAAGAGATGTGAGAGCATCATCTTATTCTTCAGGCCATGTGTGTTTCTCATTGGTTAGTGTGACTGAAGGTGTGGTTTGAAGATCGCAATCCCAAATCAAAGCCATCTGAGTTTGGAAAAGAGGGGTTTGATTATAGGAAATGGACATGGTGATGATCAAAACACCCAATAAAGCCTAGAAAGCGAATACGATATGTGAGCTCAGAGCTGCTCACTGTATCAACAGCAACATGTGGAGGAGACGCGCTCAAGTTTCCTGATCGCACCGACTGTCAGAACAAAGCCGCGCGAGCGCGAGTCAAAACATGACGCGCGTCCTTGTTTGAACGATGTGTGGATTATTACCCTTGTTTTAATTATTATGAGTGGCCATGGCGTGGTGTGACCGTGGGATTCAGATGCTGCTGGCCACCGTCGGGGCTTTTGTGGCGTTTAGTTTGATGAGCATCGCGATCGGGACCGACTACTGGCTTTATTCTCGGGCTTATATCTGTAACGCCACCAACACCAGCACGGACGAGACGCAGACGCAACCCAAGAAGGTCCGCGGAGATCTCACGCACTCCGGGCTCTGGAGGATCTGCTGTATAGAGGGTACCATGTGCTTCACATCCTTTCTTAGACTTGAGTTTAAAAAGAGAGAAAACTAAGTTCATTGTTCTGCCTTTGTCTTCAGACAACCAAGTCTTGCTTTAGGAGGCTTTTGTTCCTTTTCTCCATCCAAGTCAACTCAAAACAACATATTGGTTTCTTAGAGTCAGATTAGTCCGTATTTGACGATGTCAAGTTCACCCACAATTATAAATTCTGTCATTAATTACTCATGTCGTTCTAAACCCGTAAGACTTTCGTTCATCTTCGGAACACAAACGAAGATCTTTTTAATGAAATCAGGAAACTTGCGCAAAAAACAAAAACATAATTAACCACTTTATTTGCAAAATATTAATCTCCAACGCGCGTTCACGAGAGCACCACGACGCATGCGTGTTGTGTTGACGCGGGAGAGGACGTTGTTGCTTGAACGCGCCTTGGTGATTTATATTTTTGTAAATAAAGTGGTAAATTCTGTTTTTTTTGCGCAAACAAACGCTTCATAAAATTGAGGTTAAACCACTGGAGTCACGTGGATTACTTTTATGATGTCTTTACTACCTTTCTGGGGCTTGAAAGTGGTAGTTGCGTAGACTCATTTGTTTTCTGAAGATGAACGAATGGGTTTGTGACATGAGGGCGAGTAAATAATGACAGAATTTTTTATTTTTGGGTGAACTAACCCATTAAGTGTGTGCAACCAGAATATGAAAGGGGTCTAACCTACGCAGAAACACTCACGTTAACCAACATCACTTTTTCCCTTCAGGCCTCTACAGTGAGACCAAATGGAGGTTCTAATGAAAAGTTTCTCAACGTTGTTCAGATTTGTCAAGATACCAAAATCAAATAAACCCAAGATCATATTTTTATAGATAAACAGCATGTCAGTGGTTTGACAATTGTCGCATTTATGTCTATTTAAACGCCCCCCATTTTAGGAGGAACATCTGAGACAAAGTTGATATCTAAATGAAAGAGCTTAGCCTTCCATCCCCAGGATCTGTCAACAACTCATCCAAACTCTTTCATTGGGGTTGGATCTATCTCAAGTTAACACAAGTTGACGTTCACTTGGAAGGGAATGAAAATGCTCCCCCATTTCTCTCTGTTGACACCAGCGGGTTTCTTGAATGGACAGAAAGGCGTAATCAGTCCAGAGATTCTCCTCATAAACCTCTTCCTTCATTCATGTCTTTTTTTTTTTTTTCTATTTGATGCTGTTGCTTGGAAACAATATGTCTGAAATCACTATGGTAACGTGGCCAATTGTTTAAAAATAGATGAATCTGTTGCTTCTTATGATTGTCCATAGAAAAGAAAAAGACAGACAGACATGAGAGACAGAGATATGTACTGTATATAAATTCGTGTTAGGTTTTTCCCACAACATGCAATTTTAGCAGACTTATGATGTCATACATGCGTTCATAGCATTAATACTTATCTTTTTCTAAAAGTCTAATGATAATGTCGTCAGGCTTCATATTAAGAGCAGAACTCATACTGACAAAAGAAAATCAGTTTGTCTTTCAGGAAATTAGTCGACACCAGTAATTAACCACTACCTACTTAGTGTATTGTCATTTTATTGTGTGAAAATATTAGAGTTTTCCCCCATTGAAAGAAGAAACTTCCTCAGATCTATGTAGAAAATTCTGCTGATTGTCATGTTTTTTTTTTTTTTTTAATTTACTTATTTTATTAAAACTGATCAAAATGTGTTGTTACTCCATTTTTCCCCCTGAACTGTTTGTAATGTACTGTAATTAAATTCTAAGTAAAAGAATTAATAAAAAATAAAGCAAAATAAATTACTTTCAAATGAATTATGTATAAAGTATAACCAAAATTTGAAACAAAATAAAAATAAAATAAACACCTGAACTATACAATAAAAAATAAAATAAAGTGAAATAAAATAAATAAAATAAAAATAATCTTGAGGTTTATTAAAGTTTAATAAAATAAAATAAAATAAAATAAACATCTGAACTGTGACATAAATAAAATAAAATAAAAATTATCCTGAGGTTTATTAAAGTTTAATAAAATAAAAATAAAATAAACACCTGAACTGTGCCATAAAAAATAAAACTGTGCCATATAAATAAAAACAATAAAATAAAATAAAATAAAATTATCTTGAGGTTTACTGAAGTTTAATAAAATAAAATAAACATCTGAACTGTGCCATAAATAAAATAAAATAAAAATTATCCTGAGGTTTATTAAAGTTTAATAAAATAAAATAAAATAAACACCTGAACTGTGCCATAAAAAATAATACAATAAAATACAATAAAATAAAAATAAGATAAAAAATGACCTTGAGGTTTATTAAAATGTAATAAAGTAAAATAAACACCTGAACTGTGCCATAAATAAAATAAAATAAAAATTATCCTGAGGTTTATTAAAGTTTAATAAAATAAAATAAAATAAAATAAACATCTGAACTGTGCCATAAAAATGATAAATAAAAACAATAAAATAAAATAAAATAAAATGATCTTGAGGTTTATTGAAGTTTAATAAAATAAAATAAAATAAACATCTGAACTGTGCCATAAATAAAATAAAATAAAAATTATCCTGAGGTTTATTAAAGTTTAATAAAATAAAATAAAATAAACACCTGAACTGTGCCATAAAAAATAATACAATAAAATACAATAAAATAAAAATAAGATAAAAAATGACCTTGAGGTTTATTAAAATGTAATAAAGTAAAATAAACACCTGAACTGTGCCATAAATAAAATCCAATAAAAAAATGATCTTGAGGTTTATTAAAATTGAATAAAGTAAAATAAAACCCTGAACTGTGCCATAAAAACTTTATCTTGAGGTTTATAATGGGCTCGTACAGATTTTTGAGAGTGAAATTCAAGCGCTTTTATTTCAGCACTTACAAGCAGTGGCAGAAGTGCTTTTCAAGGATGAGTACAATGATTGAAAGCTCAATTTTCAGTGAATAATCAGATGTACATTATATGCAAAACAGCTGAGAAGTAAACTATAGTAGGATAAACTGCTATATAAATGGGAGACCTTAGCAAATACTGATCCAACAGTAATAGGAAAAAGAATTCATTTTGCAATTCATTCGATTATAAAACGATTCTCGATGTATTATTCATAATTTCGTCTAATTCTTTTATTAATAATAATTACTATATTAATAATCACAAAATAGTTATTTTTGTCATTTTATGTTTGTTATTAAAAATAAGAACAAAGATGCAAATAACAAACAGTAGAACAAATACAATATCAGAATTTATTTTTACAAGTTTTACATTTACAGTGCTTTACATTTTTCATTTTACATCTAACAGAAGCAAGTAAGAAATAATAGAGAAATTTGTATTATTGAAATGTTACAAGAATACTCGCCATATTTTGAAATAATTTTGTGTGTATCTGACTGCTCAAGTGCAATACGCTGCTAAAGAGAACTGAATTCAGGATCACATGCTGTGAGAGAAGCGGCTTTCCGTGTGTATGCCTCAGGTGTGTCAGTCATGGCCAGTTAATGTGCTTAACAACTCTTTTTAACATCAAGCATGTCCCACACTTTATTTTCTCATTAATGCATGCATGTTCTTTTCATAAAAACCGAAACCGAAAAAAAAAAATGTTTATTGTTTTTTATGGCACAGTTCAGGTGTTTATTTTATTTATGGCACATTTCAGATGTTTATTTTATGTTATTTTATTAAACTTCAATAAACCTCAAGATAATTTTATTTTATTTTATTTTATTGTTTTTATTTATAATTTTTATGGCACAGTTCAGGTGTTTATTTTATTTTATTTTATTAAACTTTAATAAACCTCAGGATAATTTTTATTTTATTTTATTTATTTATTTTTTTTATTTTTTTATTTATCATTTTTATAGCACAGTTCAGGTGTTTATTTTATTTTATTAAACTTTAATAAACCTCAAGGTAATTTTATTTTATTTTATTTTATTTTTTTTATTTATCATTTTTATAGCACAGTTAAGGTGTTTATTTTATTTTATTTTATTAAACTTTAATAAACCTCAAGATAATTTTTATTTTATTTATTTTATTTCACTTTATTTTATTTTTTATTGTACAGTTCAGGTGTTTATTTTATTTTTATTTTGTTTCAAATTTTGGTTATACTTTATACATAATTCATTTGAAAGTAATTTATTTTGCTTTATTTTTAATTAATTCTTTTACTTAGAATTTAATTACAGTACATTACAAACAGTTCAGAAGCTCAACTGAACCTCATTGGTTCTTGCTGAAGCTCAAACGTGCTGCGTAACACGAGAATGAACCTCATTGGTTCTTGCTGAAGCTCAAACGTGCTGCGTAACACGAGAATGAACCTCATTGGTTCTTGCTGAAGCTCAAACGTGCTGCGTAACACACAAGAATGAACCTCATTGGTTCTTGCTGAAGCTCAAACGTGCTGCGTAACACGAGAATGAACCTCATTGGTTCTTGCTGAAGCTCAAACGTGCTGCGTAACACAAGAATGAACCTCATTGGTTCTTGCTGAAGCTCAAACGTGCTGCGTAACACGAGAATGAACCTCATTGGTTCTTGCTGAAGCTCAAACGTGCTGCGTAACACACAAGAATGAACCTCATTGGTTCTTGCTGAAGCTCAAACGTGCTGCGTAACACGAGAATGAACCTCATTGGTTCTTGCTGAAGCTCAAACGTGCTGCGTAACACGAGAATGAACCTCATTGGTTCTTGCTGAAGCTCAAACGTGCTGCGTAACACGAGAATGAACCTCATTGGTTCTTGCTGAAGCTCAAACGTGCTGCGTAACACGAGAATGAACCTCATTGGTTCTTGCTGAAGCTCAAACGTGCTGCGTAACACGAGAATGAACCTCATTGGTTCTTGCTGAAGCTCAAACGTGCTGCGTAACACGAGAATGAACCTCATTGGTTCTTGCTGAAGCTCAAACGTGCTGCGTAACACGAGAATGAACCTCATTGGTTCTTGCTGAAGCTCAAACGTGCTGCGTAACACGAGAATGAACCTCATTGGTTCTTGCTGAAGCTCAAACGTGCTGCGTAACACGAGAATGAACCTCATTGGTTCTTGCTGAAGCTCAAACGTGCTGCGTAACACGAGAATGAACCTCATTGGTTCTTGCTGAAGCTCAAACGTGCTGCGTAACACGAGAATGAACCTCATTGGTTCTTGCTGAAGCTCAAACGTGCTGCGTAACACGAGAATGAACCTCATTGGTTCTTGCTGAAGCTCAAACGTGCTGCGTAACACGAGAATGAACCTCATTGGTTCTTGCTGAAGCTCAAACGTGCTGCGTAACACGAGAATGAACCTCATTGGTTCTTGCTGAAGCTCAAACGTGCTGCGTAACACGAGAATGAACCTCATTGGTTCTTGCGGAAGCTCAAACGTGCTGCGTAACACGAGAATGAACCTCATTGGTTCTTGCTGAAGCTCAAACGTGCTGCGTAACACGAGAATGAACCTCATTGGTTCTTGCTGAAGCTCAAACGTGCTGCGTAACACGAGAATGAACCTCATTGGTTCTTGCTGAAGCTCAAACGTGCTGCGTAACACGAGAATGAACCTCATTGGTTCTTGCTGAAGCGCAAACGTGCTGCGTAACACGAGAATGAACCTCATTGGTTCTTGCTGAAGCTCAAACGTGCTGCGTAACACGAGAATGAACCTCATTGGTTCTTGCGGAAGCTCAAACGTGCTGCGTAACACGAGAATGAACCTCATTGGTTCTTGCTGAAGCTCAAACGTGCTGCGTAACACAAGAATGAACCTCATTGGTTCTTGCTAAAGTGCAAACGTGCTGCGTAACACACAAGAATGAACCTCATTGGTTCTTGCTAAAGTGCAAACGTGCTGCGTAACACACAAGAATGAACCTCATTGGTTCTTGCAGAAGCTCAAACGTGCTGCGTAACACAAGAATGAACCTCATTGGTTCCTGTGAAAGCTTAAACGTGATGCGTAACACACAAGAATGAACCTCACTGGTTCTTGTGGAAGCTCAAACGTGCTGCGTAACACAAGAATGAACCTCATTGGTTCTTGCTGAAGCTCAAACGTGCTGCGTAACACAAGAATGAACCTCATTGGTTCCTGTGAAAGCTTAAACGTGATACGTAACACACAAGAATGAACCTCATTGGTTCTTGCTGAAGCTCAAACGTGCTGCGTAACACAAGAATGAACCTCATTGGTTCCTGTGAAAGCTTAAACGTGATGCGTAACACACAAGAATGAACCTCATTGGTTCTTGCTGAAGCTCAAACGTGCTGCGTAACACAAGAATGAACCTCATTGGTTCTTGCTGAAGCTCAAACGTGCTGCGTAACACAAGAATGAGCCTCATTGGTTCTTGCTGAAGCTCAAACGTGCTGCGTAACACGAGAATGAACCTCATTGGTTCTTGCTGAAGCGCAAACGTGCTGCGTAACATGAGAATGGATCTCATTGGTTCTTGCTGAAGCTCAAACGTGCTGCGTAACACGAGAATGAACCTCATTGGTTCTTGCTGAAGCTCAAACGTGCTGCGTAACACGAGAATGAACCTCATTGGTTCTTGCTGAAGCTCAAACATGCTGCGTAACACAAGAATGAACCTCATTGGTTCTTGCTGAAGCGCAAACGTGCTGCGTAACACGAGAATGAACCTCATTGGTTCTTGCTGAAGCTCAAACGTGCTGCGTAACACAAGAATGAACCTCATTGGTTCTTGTGGAAGCGCAAACGTGCTGTGTAAAACATGAATGAACCTCATTGGTTCTTGCTGAAGCTCAAACGTGCTGCGTAACACAGGAATGGACCTCATTGGTTCTTGCTGAAGCTCAAACGTGCTGCGTAACACGAGAATGGACCTCATTGGTTCTTGCTGAAGCTCAAACGTGCTGCGTAACACGAGAATGGACCTCATTGGTTCTTGCTGAAGCTCAAACGTGCTGCGTAACACAAGAATGAACCTCATTGGTTCTTGCTGAAGCGCAAACGTGCTGCGTAACACACAAGAATGAACCTCATTGGTTCTTGCTGAAGCTCAAACGTGCTGCGTAACACGAGAATGAACCTCATTGGTCCTTGCTGAAGCTCAAACGTGCTGCGTAACACGAGAATGAACCTCATTGGTTCCTGTGGAAGCTTAAACGTGATGCGTAACACACAAGAATGAACCTCACTGGTTCTTGCTGAAGCTCAAACGTGCTGCGTAACACGAGAATGAACCTCATTGGTTCTTGCTGAAGCTCAAACGTGCTGCGTAACACGAGAATGAACCTCATTGGTTCCTGTGGAAGCTTAAACGTGATGCGTAACACACAAGAATGAACCTCACTGGTTCTTGCTGAAGCTCAAACGTGCTGCGTAACACGAGAATGAACCTCATTGGTCCTTGCTGAAGCTCAAACGTGCTGCGTAACACGAGAATGAACCTCATTGGTTCCTGTGGAAGCTTAAACGTGATGCGTAACACACAAGAATGAACCTCACTGGTTCTTGCTGAAGCTCAAACGTGCTGCGTAACACAAGAATGAACCTCATTGGTTCTTGCTGAAGCTCAAAAGAATTATCAAACTGATGTGTGAGTTGATAAATGTTTATATTTGAAAACCCTAAATTCAATCTGTTCATCAAATAAAGAGATCAAGTCTCTTCAGAAAATTTGGACTAAACCACTCAATTCATACGGATAAGTTTTATAATTTATGAAATTTTTGAAGCGTCAAAGACAGAAAGCTCTCAGATTTCATCAAAAATATCTTCATTTGTGTTCCGAAGATGAACGAAAGTCTTATCGGTTTGGAACGACATGAGGGTGAGTAATTAATGACAGAATTTTTATTTTTGGGTGAACTAACCCTTTAAAGGTTATTTTTCAGGGTTTTTTCCTCTCTTTTTTTTAAATCACGAGACATTCTAAGAAAAAAATATCAAGCATTTTCAAGGATGATGTTCAAAATTCAAGCACTTTTCAAACCTTGAAAACATAACGGTTAAATTCAAGCATTTTCCAAACTTTCACAACTCTGTATCTGAGTTTAATAAAATAAAATAAACACGTGAACTGTGCCATAAAAAAAAATAAAATAAAATAAAATAAAATAAAATAAATAATCCATACCTTGCGCCCTAAGTATAATTAATTGACTGGGGTTTTAATTTTTTTGTTTGTGAGATTAGGGGGTATTGAAAGGGAAGAGCTGTCACTTTTGCCATTCCCAGCATGCGCAATAGATCTGTAATTAAATGCAGTGGCTGAAAGGCCACGGAGTCTCTAATTAGCCACCGGGTTTGACTTCCACCACTGTTCCACAATGAATAACGCAGTCATAACGAGCTTTGAGCACGTGCCAGGTGCGGTGCGCCATTCTCTCCATTTACCTTTTCTGCATGAACCTCAAATCAAAGGTGTTTGCCAAGCGGTATGTCATGCAAATACAGCACAGCTGGAAAATGCTGCTACAGAAGCAGCTTTGTATTTAGTCATTCATTTTGTTTTTAATACTTTAGTGTATTATATAATCTGGAGTAAAGATAATTTAATTTTTGTAAACAGATTTTAATTTGAGAGGGGCTTTCACACTGGGCACGTTTGCTGCGGTCTGAGTGCGATTGTTCCCGGCGCCCCCCGCAGTGTTGGTCTGGTTTCACACTCATATTGATTCTATCGAACCCTGGTCCATTTGCGGTCATCTTACATCATCACAAACAAGCACGGTGCATGATAGAATACATAACGTGGGTCAATATATTGTGTTTTTTATTAATTTGGTGCTATTATGCAAACAGACTCTTTTGAGGAGACTGTGGATTGCCATTCATTTTCTGCCCTGATTGCACTCGCTATGCGCGAATACACTGCAGGCTCGCTCTCGCTCGTATCCAAGAGAAATTATCAACACTATCATCCCTTACATGTGTTTTATAGAACTACAGTGGGGAGAACAAGTATTTGATACACTGCCGATTTTGCAGGTTTTCCTACTTACAAAGCATGTAGAAGTCTGTAATTTTTATCATAGGTACTCTTCAACTGTGAGAGACGGAATCTAAAACAAAAATCCAGAAAATCACATTGTATGATTTTTAAATAATTAATTTGCATTTTATTGCATGACATAAGTATTTGATCACGTACCAACCAGTAAGAATTCCGGCTCTCACAGACCTGTTAGTTTTTCTTTAAGAAGCCCTCCTGTTCTCCACTCATTACCTGTATTAACTGCACCTGTTTGAACTCGTTACCTGTATAAAAGACACCTGTCCACACACTCAATCAAACAGACTCCAACCTCTCCACAATGGCCAAGACCAGAGAGCTGTGTAAGGACATCAGGGATAAAACTGTAGACCTGCACAAGGCTGGGATGGGCTACAGGACAATAGGCAAGCAGCTTGGTGAGAAGGCAACAACTGTTGGCGCAAATATTAGAAAATGAAAGAAGTTCAAGATGACGGTCAATCTCCCTCGGTCTGGGGCACCATGCAAGATCTCACCTCGTGGGGCATCAACGATCATGAGGAAGGTGAGGGATCAGCCCAGAACTACACGGCAGGACCTGGTCAATGACCTGAAGAGAGCTGGGACCACAGTCTCAAAGAAAACCATTAGTAACACACTACGCCGTCATGGATTAAAATACTGCAGCGCACGCAAGGTCCCCCTGCTCAAGCCAGCGCATGTCCCGTCTGAAGTTTGCCAATGACCATCTGGATGATCCAGAGGAGGAATGGGAGAAGGTCATGTGGTCTGATGAGACAAAAATAGACCTTTTTGGTCTAAACTCCACTCGCCGTGTTTGGAGGAAGAAAAAGGATGAGTACAACCCCAAGAACACCATCCCAACCGTGAAGCATGGAGGTGGAAACATCATTCTTTGGGGATGCTTTTCTGCAAAGGGGACAGGACGACTGCACCGTATTGAGGGGAGGATGGATGGGGCCATGTATCATGAGATCTTGGCCAACAACCTCCTTCCCTCAGTAAGAGCATTGAAGATGGGTCGTGGCTGGGTCTTCCAGCATGGCAATGACCCGAAACACACAGCCAGGGCAACTAAGGAGTGGCTCCGTAAGAAGCATCTCAAGGTCCTGGAGTGGCCTAGCCAGTCTCCAGACCTGAACCCAATAGAAAATCTTTGGAGGGAGCTGAAAGTCCGTATTGCCCAGCGACAGCCCCGAAACCTGAAGGATCTGGAGAAGGTCTGTATGGAGGAGTGGGCCAAAATCCCTGCTGCAGTGTGTGCAAACCTGGTCAAGAACTACAGGAAACGTATGATCTCTGTAATTGCAAGCAAAGGTTTCTGTACCAAATATTAAGTTCTGCTTTTCTGATGTATCAAATACTTATGTCATGCAATAAAATGCAAATTAATTACTTAAAAATCATACAATGTGATTTTCTGGATTTTTGTTTTAGATTCCATCTCTCACAGTTGAAGAGTACCTATGATAAAAATTACAGACCTCTACATGCTTTGTAAGTGGGCAAACCTGCAAAATCGGCAGTGTATCAAATACTTGTTCTCCCCACTGTAAATACATCGTCCTCGGCTAAAACGCATGCGCAGGTTACTTTTCTTCCTGAACAAGTGCGCACCCGAGTCCGTGTTGCTTTCAGGGCGTTTTCACACTGGCTGTGTAGTTTGAAACGGGTCACAGTTAGCATGAAAAATTGGTAATGTGAAAGTTGTCATGCAGACCTGGGTGCGCACCGGGGGAACCGGTGGTCTGAGTTTGGTTGAACTGTGCCGCAATTTGCGTGAATGTGAAAGCAACAGGATCTGTGTTTCCATTACCCTTCAGATTGCACAAATTGAAATTGCGAATTGAAAATACGCTCAATGGAAACACTTTCACAATTTCTCAAAAACTCAAAAAAGTTTTTACACTCGCATAAGGTGGTTTTTCAGGCAATTCGAAAAAGGAATATTTTGCGTTCTTTATTAAACTCATTAACCCCTTAACTGTCACCTTGGCGCTCTTTTTTTATCGCCTTTTTTCATATCACATATTTTAGTAATCATCATTAATTAGGTATCATTCGAAAGCGTACAAACTCAAAATTCATCCTAGCGGGCTCCTCCCCTAGTGGGCAGTTTCAGGTTTCATATTACAACATTTATTTTAACTACTTTATAATCAAAACCTTTTCTAATCTTGACAAAACACATATCGTTGGAAAGATCTGAGTCTCAGGGTTCCATATTTTTGGTACAGCGCCTAAACAAAATCTCATGGGAACTTAAATTTTTGTGATATAACTTCAAATTTGGAACACAACTTGGTTAGACATATGGCCTTGATTTTATAGTAATTTCAGAGTAAAAATTATTTAGTAAAATATATATTGTATATAAAATAAAAAATATTTAGTACAGTACATTTGAGTTACAGTAAATTTAAACTTCCATAACTTTTTCATACTTTCACACTTTTTCATACTGTTTTCACTTAAGCAATAATCTGCTGAGTGAATTCTTTACATAGGTCTATATTCCAAAGCATTCTTGAATTACAACCATTTAAGTTTGGATAGTACATTTTCATGTCTATTCTCAAAAAGGGGGTGACAGTTAAGGGGTTAAAGACAAAATAATTACGGGAATACTGGATTCTAAACAACAAAGAAATGCCACAATTTATCAAGACCTCGAAACAGATATGAGGGAGAAACGCATACTATAACCTCCCAGAAACACCTCATATGTGGCCACTCCCAAGTATAAGAGATGGTCCTCACTGCAGAACATGAGATTCAGGAGGCGGGGTTGGATTCAGATCCAACTCCTCCCACTTTATATACTTTGCTATATTACTTTGCTATATTACTGCAACAATGGAGCCGCGAACTTAACATATTTTTGCAAATCCAGCGTTTAGTTGATCCTGGTAAGCGATCATTGTCACAGTTGTAAACATTTGTTTACATTTGGCATTTGTTTCCAGGCGAACCGTTAAAGAACGCGACACACACATTCAAAAATCCTGAAAAGTCCAGTTAAGTGTGCCATATGCATCAGACGTTCAGCCAACAGTCCATGGGCATGACGTCTGAGGCTGAGACTACACCTTCCCCAACCCTAAACCTACCCCAACCTCCACCCCCTGGATCTGGATCCAACCTGGCTAGGGACTCCCGCCCCCTGGGGAAAACTTTTTTCAAAAACTCAAATCTGTAATGGAAACCTGGCTAGGGACTTGGGTGCGCACTTGTTCAGGAAGAAAAGTAACTTGTGCATGAGTTTTAGCAATATATGATGACGATATATTTAGTTCATTAAAACACATGTAAGGGATGATAGTGTTGATGATTTTCCTTGGATACGAGCGAGAGCAAGCCTGCAGTGTATTCGCGCATAGCGAGTGTAATCAGGGCAGCAAATGAATGGCAATCCACAGTCTCCTCAAAAGAGTCTGTTTGCAAGCAGCAGAAAGCCGCTTTCATGCAGCACTCATACAGTACACCCAAGTGTTTACTCAGCTGCGCATAATAGCACCAAATTCATAAAAAACACAATATATTGACCTGTGTTCTGTTTTCTATCATGCACCGCGCACGTTTGTGATGACGAAAGATGAACGCAAATGCACCAGGGTTTGATATAATCAAGTTGAGTGTAAAACCAGACCAACGGTGCGGGGGGCACCAGGAACAATCACACTCGACCGCAGCAAACGTGCCCAGTGTGAAAAAGCCCTAACATTCACGTGAACCACGCAACAGTTCGAGTGCAACCGAACTCAGACCACCTCCTTCAGGTAGTCTCGGGTTCGGTACCACGGTGCGCACCGGGGTCTGCATGATAGCTTTCACATTAGCAATTTTTAATGCGAACCGTGACCCGTTTTGAACTAAACTGCCAGTGTGAAAGCCCATGTCTGTAATTTGAGATATGATGTCTCTCCGTAGCATAACCTACATACAAAAGTGTAATACTCAGGGTTAG
Organism: Coreius guichenoti; assembly: GCA_039654105.1. NCBI lineage: Eukaryota > Metazoa > Chordata > Actinopteri > Cypriniformes > Gobionidae > Coreius > Coreius guichenoti. Next base: position 11,099,500 of record CM077171.1, on the reverse strand, counting down.
TAGTTTGTTCAACTCCCTAACAGTAAGTATGAGCAATAATAATACTGATACTTGCCTTAGCAAACACTATTAATAAAGACGACACAGTATAACACCAAGGCATTCTCCATATTGATAGATTTGACAAAGAAAAACACACTGCCCTAGCATGCAAAGCAGTGATTGGTTTCACTTCTTGACAAGGCAGACGATTGGCTGTCCTGCGCCGATTCACAATTATGACAAAATGCTGGAAGCAACAGAAGACGTGGAATGTGGCAGCTGTTTCCTTGCCCAGTGGGGATGTGGGTTTGCGAGGCAGGAGGGGGCTTTTGGCATGGGGGAAGAGTAGTGTGTTGCTGTCTGCTGTATTAAACCACAATGAAGATGTCAAAGGCATCCTTGGAGACATTATGGAAATCAGATTGTTGGATCAGACCTGAGGTTGCCATGGAGAAGACATGCTCAGCGATGAGCATTGTTACCTCCAGGCAGGCCGCAGGGACCAAGCGCTCGTTTTCTCGCTCTCCCTCTCCGATGTGCCTCCGTGTCAGTCAAGCGAGGTTCCTTATTTTGTCTTTATGAAGCTGGATACACTTCAGTCACTGGGGCAATAACCGGCACCTATAAATCAGCAGCTTGAGCTGCACTTTACATAAGCTCCTATGGCTCACTGTACACACTGAGGCCTAGTCCACACATACACGGGTATTTTTATAAACTGAGTTTTTCCTCCTTCATTTAAAAAAAAAAAAAACGCGTCCACATGAAAACGCAAAAACACACTATGAAGCGCTGTCAAGAGCATGCCAAACCAACAGGTGGCAATATAACCCTAATCGTAAAGCTATGTTGGCCAATCAGAAGCCTGGAAAAAAGGTTATTGCCGGTTCCGGTTCTGACTAGGGATGTGACGGTGAGGAAATTTTCCCACCGGTTAATCGACGTGTGACAACACCGGTAATACTGGTATCACCGACGGGGGCTTTTAAATCACTAATTCTAAACCGAAAGTAAAATGCGCATGGCCGCTCGGGCATTTAGAGAAGTTGAGCTTCCATAGGAATGAACTACAGAGAGCTTCAAAACAGAGCTCTCATTAGCCAGCTGTACATACGCGCATATCTGCGTTATTCAGAGAAACCTCGCAGCTGAAGCTATAATGTAGCTTTTCTTACTCTTTAACTGTATATGATCGAATGTATTTAAGATTAAATTAAATTGTATTATTTAATAATTTCATTATATCATTTTATATATGGATTATATAATACAATTAATGCAATATAGGCTACTTCAATGTAATGTAATGTAATGTCATGTTAAGATGAAATATAACTTCTTAACACGACTATAAAGACATACAGAGTAAGTTCTTTTTGCATACGTGTGGTTTCAGTTGTTTCTATATTTTTTCGTAAATTTAGAAAAAAAAATTATTACGAAATCTTTGATGAATTGTGATTTGTTCTTAAAATCGTTCGTACGCACATTTCACGCACAAATTTGTGCGTACGTATGCTTAGTGAATGAGACCCAATACGACTACACCTGTATATATATATATATATATATACACCGATCAGACATAACAATATGACCACTGACAGGTGAAGTGAATAACACTGATTATCTCTTCATCACGGCACCTTTTAGTGGGTGGGATATATTAGGCAGCAAGTGAACATTTTGTCCTCAGAGTTGTTGTGTTAGAAGCAGAAAAATGGGCAAGCGTAAGGATTAGAGCGAGTTTGACAAGGGCCAGATTGTGATGGCTAGACGACTGGGTCAGAGCATCTCCAAAACTGCAGCTCTTGTGGGGTGTTCCCGGTCTGCAGTGGTCAGTATCTATCAAAAGTGGTCCAAGGAAGGAACAGTGGTGAACTGGCAACAGGGTCATGGGCGGCCCAGGCTCATTGATGCACGTGGGGAGCGAAGGTTGGCCCGTGTGGTCCGATCAAACAGACGAGATACTGTAGCTCAAATTGCTCGAGAAGTTAATGCTGGTTCTGATAGAAAGGTGTCAGAATACACAGTGCATTGCAGTTTGTTGCGTATGGGGCTGCATAGCCACAGACCAGTCAGTGTGCCCATGCTGACCCCTGTCCACCGCCGAAAGCGCCAACAGTGGGCACGTGAGCATCAGAACTGGACCACAGAGCAATGGAAGAAGGTGGCCTGGTCTGATGAATCACGTTTTCTTTTACATCACGTGGATGGCCGGGTACGTGTGCATTGCTTACCTGGGGAACACATGGCACCAGGATGCACTATGGGAAGAAGGCAAGCCGGCGGAGGCAGTGTGATACTTTGGGCAATGTTCTGCTGGGAAACCTTGGGTCCTGCCATCCACGTGGATGTTACTTTGACACGTACCACCTACTTAAGCATTGTTGCAGACCATGTACACCCTTTCATGGAAACAGTGGCTGTGGCCGGATAATGCAGGATAATGCTCCCTGCCACAAAGCAAATGGTTCAGGAATGATTTGAGGAGCACAACAATGAGTTTGAGGTGTTGACTTGGCCAAAATTCCCCAGATCTCAATCCAATCGAGCATCTGTGGGATGTGCTGAACAAACAAGTCCGATCCATGGAGGCCCCACCTCGCAACTTACAGGACTTAAAGGATCTACTGCTAACATCTTGGTGCCAGATACCACATGGGTCTAGTGGAGTCCATGCCTCGACAGGTCAGGGCTGTTTTGGCAGCAAAAGGGGGACCAACACAATATTAGGAAGTTGGTCATAATGTTATGCCTGATCGGTGTATATACATATGAAGTGAATAACACTGATTATCTCTTCATCACGGCATCGGATCAGTGTATATATCTGTGCATCCTCCTCAGATTCAGTTATTGGACAGCGTCCTATTGTTGATGGATATTATTACACAGTTTTTGTCTCAAGGGGTTCCAAGGATAGGTCATGACCCAGGAACAAGATTTATTCTAAAGTTTATTCTGATATTTTTGACAGAGTACCATTGCCACAGTGTAACTTTCATACATACAATATTATAAAGACACCTATTCTGATTGTTTAAAAAGTCTCATACTGAAATACTGTTTTTATTTTGTAAGAATCCCTATTTTTAGAGTCAGCAAGAAATTGCATTGGCGTCCTATTTTACTTTCATAATGTGACATTTCAGAGTGAAACATTATATTTCATGCAATGCTGGGTGTGACTATACATTGGGAATTGATTAGATGATGAAAAGTGTCTCTAAAAGAGAGGCATTTGCTACGAAAAATAAAGCTGTTGCAAAGCTACAGCAACTTATAATTTGATGGAAAATTCTTTTGGAATAATGTGCATTGAATAATTTTTTTCAGTTGATATTTTATAACGGTTTTGGTATTTTTTTTCCAACTGTTCACAGGCAGTTTATGTGGCATAATGTTTCAGGTTTCAAATATACAGTATAATCAAGTATGTTATATAAAGGCTTTTTTTACAGTTTTTTTTTTTTTTTTTACAATGACTAGACTAGAAAACACATGCCCCACTTTCTCAGACCTATTTAATACTAATTAATTTGCTCCTTTTTTAACACTAGACCCAATTAATGGCATGCTGGGCCACACAAAAGCTGTGTCACAGAGAGTAGACTCCACCTGGAGACAGACAGAGAGAGGGAGATTTGCAATGTTACACTTTATGATGTATGTTAAGACCTGATGAGCACATATCTCCTTGCTTAAAGTGCTCCTATTTTGCTTATGTTTGTGAATGTAAAAGGTCTGCAAAGTGCACAACAAATAAAGTTATTGTCTCCTAAAAGAGAGAATAGATTCTGAACTGCCCGAAACAAGTTGTCAGTCTCACTTCCTGTTACAAATCTATGTAGGTTTGAAACATTTTGCATAATGCCAGACTACGGTCTTCACTGGCTGCCTGCAAACGTTTACTTTGACCCTCAAACACTGTAGTTGTAGCTGAGGCCTGGAAGAGTTTGGCTCGTGTTGTCGACATGTCGAGAAGACACAGTTTTCTGTGCTGTGAAAGCAAATCCACTTTGCATGCACTTCCAAACGATGAGGTCTTGCGCTCGAATGGATACAGTAAAACCGACACCATCATTACGGTTCATATAACAAAACAAACTGGGTCACCTGACCAATCAGAGCAGAGTAGACCAGTCACAACAGACTGGACCATCTGACCAATCATAGCAGAGTAGATCAATCACAACAGACTGGACCATCTGACCAATCAGAGCAGAGTAGGCCAATCACAACAGACTGGGTCATCTGACCAATCAGAGCAGAGTAGACCAATCACAACAGACTGAGCCATCTGACCAATCAGAGCAAAGTAGACCAATCACAACAGACTGGGCCATCTGACCAATCAGAGCAGATTAGACCAATCACAAAAAAAATTGACCATCTGACCAATCAGAGCAGAGTAGACCAATCACAACAGACTGAGCCATCTGACCAATCAGAGCAAAGTAGACCAATCACAACAGACTGAGCCATCTGACCAATCAGAGCAAAGTAGACCAATCACAACAGACTGGGCCATCTGACCAATCAGAGCAGATTAGACCAATCACAACAGACTGAGCCATCTGACCAATCAGAGCAGATTAGACCAATCACAACAAACTGAGCCATCTGAACAATCAAAGCAAGGTAGACCAATCACAACAGACTGGGCCATCTGACCAATCAGAGTAGATTAGACCAATCACAAACAAAAATTGACCATCTGACCAATCGGAGCAGAGTAGACCAATCACAGCAGATGAGAACAGATCAGAACCAAAATACCAGTAATCTCTGTGATGTCACTCATCTGAAATTTCCTTTAAACGCTATGTCGCTTTCTTCATTCACCCAGATGAGAAGCACTTTAGTTTCACTGTCTGTCCGATTTGATTTCCGAGCGACAGGCGCAAGGTGATGATCACATAGAATGCGTTTTGCTTTTAAAAACATGTCGCACAATATATACAACTGCAGAGCAGCAGTGCTGATGAATGGAAAAGAAGGGTCTAAAGACCTTTTTGAAAAATGTGGTGCTCATGTGCGAGATGCTGAAAAATATAGCTAGCCAATAGTCTCAAAATTACACTATATTTGATTTGCATTGACTTGCCTTACATCTAGCACACTTTTACATAGAAACCAGTTCAAAGGTAGCACAGTGGAACACAAAAATGCATTCCAGTCCTTACTGTAAACACAGTCATCTCCAACAGGACTTTATGATTGGCTCAAAGCAGATTTCTTAGTTCAGCGCATCTAGACATCGTACATGCTCATACTAGAAATTGTATACTTTGTTGCGTAACTCTCCTTGTTTGTTATGCTGACCTGTATATATTTTTGTAGGTCTCAACAAAGGAAGTTGTTACCGAATCAATCATTTCCCAGATGATAATGATTATGACACAGACAGCTCTGAGTATCTCTTACGTGAGTGACATTCTCTTCAGGAATATTACAGTGTTGCTGTTTATATCTCAGTGTTGAAATACTTATCATGCACTTTAATATCTTTCTCAAGTAAAAGCTGTGTTTATGTGTGTGCGTGAACAGGTATTGTGCGCGCCTCCAGTGTGTTCCCCATCGTCAGTACCATTCTGCTATTGCTGGGAGGGCTTTGTGTCGGGGTGGGACGCATCTACAGCAAGTGGAACAACATCATACTCTGCGCAGGGATACTATTTGTGGCAGCAGGTAAACCTCGCTAATGACCACCTGCTAACTTGCACACCGTGGCCTTTCAATTCACTTTAGACACTTTTAGCATAATTACTAAATACAATTTGTTCACTGAATATAATTGTAATATAATATATGCCAATATCCATACTCTGATATTCTAACTTATCCCTGCTGTTACTGGCATGTTCACTGGAAATGAGGGGGCAACAACTCCTCCACTTTTTTTTAGCTGTTACTTAACTGAATGTAGTGGGTTGATATAGCTTATACTAAAAGTGCCTTCCTTTTTTAGTTTCATCACCCGATATGTGTAAAGATGATGAAAAGACTCTATCTAAACAGTAAAAGATTGTGTAAAATACTAGGCTAGATAGGGTTAACTTGCAGAATAGTGTGTCTTGCCAGGTCTGCATTTGCAACCACTGCTAATTACCACAATACATCAGTGTGTCTGCCATATTGGAAAGGTCAAGATCAACACGTAAACCAAGGAGGTTTATAATGCCTGGAGCAAGCTATCTGTTAGCATTCCCATTCATCTCAGCAGTTTTTCAGCCAGAGGTTGAAGTTACAACATCTACCAGCAGGGGCTAATTGGACCATGCTAAGGCAATGGAAGATAGCTAAGAAGAGCTGTGCAGGAAAACCTCACTCCCCTGGCCTCAAGAGGCGCACTAGAGGCTGCAGTATTTACCGTCTTTGTTAGCGTGCCCACCACCCTCAACTATGGCTGTTGCTGGTTCAAATTCTGCTCAGAGTGATGCAAGTAGGACCAGTTATATTGGTGCCGTGACCTGGATGGGAGTGATGTTTGGGGGTAAGTGTAATGGAGGCCAGATAGTAAGAACTGTGTAGGTAAACCTACATCCCCTGGCCTCAAGAGGCGCACTAGAGGCTAAGGTCTTTACCGTCTTTGTTAGCGTGCCCACCACCCACCACTATGGCTGATGCGGGTTTAAATCCCGCTCAGAGTGATGCAAGTAGGACCAGTTACATTGGTGCCGTGACCTGGATGGGAGTGATGTTTGGGGATGAGTGTAACGGAGGCCAGATAGTAAGAGCTGTGCAGGTAAACATCACTCCCCTGGCCTCAAGAGGCGCACTAGAGGCTAAGGTCTTTACCGTCTTTGTTAGCGTGCCCACCACCCACCACTATGGCTGATGCGGGTTTAAATCCCGCTCAGAGTGATGCAAGTAGGACCAGTTACATTGGTGCCGTGACCTGGATGGGAGTGATGTTTGGGGATGAGTGTAACGGAGGCCAGATAGTAAGAGCTGTGCAGGTAAACATCACTCCCCTGGCCTCAAGAGGCGCACAAGAGCCTGTGGTCTTTACTGTCTTTGTTAGCGTGCCCACCACCCACCACTATGGCTGATGCTGGTTCAAATTTCGCTCAGAGTGATGCAAGTAGGACCAGTTACATTGGTGCCGTGACCTGGATGATAGTGACGTTTAGGGGGGTGAGTGTAATGGAGGCCAGATAGTAAGAGCTTTTCAGGTGAACCTCACTTCCCTGGCTTCAAGAGATGCACTAGTAACTGATTCTAGATGCTGCAGTCTTTAGCATTCTTGTTGGTTGACGCTGGTTTGAATCCCACTTGGAATGGTTCAAGTAGGACCAGGGGTACACCATGGGTAGCCAACCCTGCCTCTGGAGAGCTTCCTTCCTGCTGAGTTTAGTGCCAACGCTAATCATATACACCTGAACCAGCTCATCATGGTGTTCAGGATTACTTGAAAATTATAGTCAGGTGTGTTGGAGCAGTGTTGGCTACCCCCCTTTTGAGTTACACTAACCAGCCAAACCTTGACCCCTTGACATAAACACATGCAGTTGATTAGATATTTGCAGCCTGCAGCAATTGTCATGACTACACTAGTATTCTCCGCTGGGAAAAGTTAACCCATTTTGTTTAGAGTCTGTGTCATCAGTTTGTACAACCATAAGCTGCACAATGTAGTGGTATTTTTGTCAGTGATATTACAGTAGGTTGAGTAGTGATTACTTCTGAGGAGCTCAACCTGCAGTATTAACCTTTCAAATACGGTGGTGCTGTTGACATATCCCAATCAGCCGAATGTAACATCAAGTTAAATAAAGTCATAAATCTGTTAGATTACTTTTCAAGGTATTTCCCTTATGCTTTTATGCTTTTTTGTGTCTGGCAGGTTTGAGCAACATCATCGGTATAATTGTCTACATATCCAGCAACGCCGGTGACCCCAGTGACAAACGTGACGAAGACAAGAAGAACCAGTATAACTACGGTTGGTCGTTTTATTTTGGAGCGCTCTCTTTCATTGTGGCCGAAGCGGTAGCCGTTCTGGCTGTTAGTATCTACATTGAGAAGAGCAAAGAAGTACGGTTCAAAGCACACCGTGAGTTCATCAAGTCTACCTCGTCCTCTTCACCGTATTCCCGCATACCCAGCTTTCGCTACCGTCGACGGCACTCGCGCTCCAGCTCTCGCTCAACAGAAGCATCCCGTGAGGCATCACCCGTGGGCATGAAGATAATGAGCTCGGTTCCCATAGGAGAGATCAACATGTACACATTGACAAGAGATCCCCTCAAGTCGGGGACAGACAGCTCTTACAGCCCTGACCACGACTCTGGATTCCTCCAAGTGCACAACTGCTTTCCCAAAGACCTTAATGATGGCATCAACAGGAGGACAACACCTGTATGAGGGCACACACTGGAACGGAAGAGATTAAGTTAAGGCCATACTGAATGGATAGCCAGTGGGGCTCAGTGGCCTGTGGCAGGTGCCAGAGGAAGCGATACTTATTGATGAAGCCAGTCGACCGATGACGTCTGTCATCGGTGAAGGAGAAGCACTGTGTTAAGAAGAAAAGATTTGATCTCGACATTCAACAATCATTGTAAACATGCTAATTTGTTTTTCTTGCTGTGCTGTTTCTCACATATAAACAAGAACTCTCAGAGAGACCCATCTCTCATCAAAGGGCAAGACACGCAAATGTAAAATGGATGATCTTTTGACAATATGGCGCAGTGCTTCAGATATTACTTTTGTGTAAGCCAGTCCGTTCCCTTGGTTGAGAGTAAATATCGATACAGTGCCATACTCTCAATGTTTACCAATATGATAATGACTCTCACAGTATGAGATGGTGCTAACGTAGACTCACAGTTGAAGCCTTCCCATCATTATGTGTTCAGTACAGACCCAAGTTGAATACTGAACGCCCTTGTTTGTGTCATATATTTGTAGCCACAGTTGTCTAGAACCTATTCAGTGTGCCTATCATCTTGGCAGTGTCAACTGCCGAACTACTCTGAAGCCACTTTGCAACACAGTGCAAAACTGTATTCCTGTTGTTTTTTGCTGTACTATAACTATAAATATCAGTTGAATTACAAAATATTCATTGGAATTTAGTTTATGAGATTTATAGGGCTGCCCCCTAATAGTCGACTAAACGTTAGTCGACTAGAAGAGGCTTAGTTGACCAATATTTCGGTTAGTCGGTTAGTCACAGAAAAAAAACTCCACAGGAAGTGGCGAAGTCACGCAGTCCGTGAAGGACAGATCGTTTACGGCGGATCCTTGTGGCAATTGCAGTATGTCGGGCAGAAAAATCCAAACGTTCGCCTATCATCCATCGACCTAAAATATGGCTTATCATTTGAAACATGTAAGTAGTAGCAACTTTACTTGGCCGTTCGCTCTAATGTTAACCTAGATCAATGTGCGCTATTATTAGGCACATATCCAAGTGTTTGTGTGGAGTGTGGAAGGCAGTTAAAGTATAGCGCGCTTTTGATCACTTGCATTTTTTCAACTTAAAATACGAATTTTTTTATCATACAGATAAGAGTAATGCATCATTCCAAACTGTATACTACTTTTATTTGTGTAAACTCACAAAAACAACAAAATGTTGTGCTTTTGTAAAATAAAGAAAACAAACAAGATGCAATTTCTGCCGTCTCAGTCTCCCTGAACTGCAGCGCGTCACAAAAATTAACCGAAACGTTACATATACTTGCCTCACAGACATGAGGAATATATCTATAGAAAGTTTGAAATGTCTACTTCTAAACGAACCAATTTGAATAAAAAAATCTGATTATGTAATCCATATGAAAGGTGCATTTCTCTCTATAGGCGCGTTCACTATAGGGTGTGGAGATGACGAATCTTTGCAGCCGACACTCAGAAAACAGTAGTTTATTAATAAATAATTAAAATGCTATTTTTTCCAACGTATTCATAATCTTTTGCCAATGCTTTGCGGCAAGCTATATGTGTGCACTTGAGCGCGGAATAGATTCCGCCCCCTAGTATATATTTGAGTAATTAAATGAATATAAATGTGCGATTAGTCATCTAATGGCTTAAATGAACGACTACTAGTTGACTAGAAAAATCTTTAGTCGGGGGCAGTCCTAGAGATTTATGACTTGTGTATAACCCCCCTGCTGAAAAGACCAGCTTGGATTTTCATGATGTTCTGACTGGTTTGTGCTGGTCTGGTACTTTCCTATCTAGTGGACAAGCTTACCCAGCAAGCAGTTTTGCATTTAAAAGACGTCTAATATATTTTCCAAACACAGCCCTGACGTCTAGGCTAAAACAAGGCAAAATTTGGACTGTCAGTGAAAATGTAATAGACGTCTAACCATAGCCCAAGCATAGACTAGTCATCTAGAACATGAACATGTCAAAGAAATGAAACCAAACACCTTGTAATCACCGCTGACTTTGCTTACACGATGGAATATCATACATCTCGCAAGTTATTTTGGTGAAAACGACATGTAACAAAATTCAAGGTTATTTTGGCTAGAAGTGGGTTACTCATAGCCGGACTATATCGGGCTATTGCTTGCTGGGTAGACATGTTGTTTATCAGCAAAATGTGACTAAGGGAGTCTTGCTGGTTAAAGTCAGCATGAAATGGCGTTTGCAACCCATTTTACTTCTGTCATGTAACATATTTCTGAGTGAAATGTGGGGCTGGACTTGATGTTTTCCATTGGGAACTGACTGGATTCTGAAAAGTGGATGGAGCATGAGTAGAGCCAGGCTAGTGGGTGAAACTTACATGACTGATGACTTTGATGAAAAATGGTTTCAGCTGCATTTTTGAAAGATTACAAAGACAATGCAGGATTATAAGACTTTTTATTAAAGCCGGGTGCACACTGTGCGATTTATAATAGTCCTTTACGTTTGTTCCTTGTCAGACTGTACGAACATGATCCCCGCTGTAAGCCATGTCACACTGTAAGATCTCAGTTGTCATTAATGTCAGACTGTACGATAGTCAAGGCGCGCTAAGAACGGACGCACGCAAGAAAACTCGTCCGGAGTTTTATATCATCAATCAATGACGCGTTCGGTGACAGTGAGCTGCATTACACGCGGGATTGAAATGGTGGCTACAAAGAAATCTCTAGCGCTCATTTTGGTTATAGTCTTGAAAAACTAAGATAATTTGACGGTCGTCGTAGGAGAAGTCACACTGCAGGACTGCGAGACTTCTAAAACTGCCAGAATTTCGTCTGAGGTTAAATTTGATCGCAGCGGTCATTAATCGGCTGCCGGTGAACATGTCAAACTAACGATCAAAGACTTCAGATTTTAGCCTAGGATCAGAGGAATCTTTTAGGATTTGCAAAATTTGTCTCAGACGGCCAAATCGTGGCCAAAATCACACAGTGTGCACCCGGCTTAAGACTTTTTTTTGGAGTCATGCAAAATAATGCACAAGACTAGAGATGTGTATTAAGAAAGAAAATAGGTCAGTTTTGTGTTGATTTCTTGTTGTCTTTAAGCTAGTTTACGAACTGGTTTAGACTCCAGTGTCCCTTGCTCAGCACCAGCATACACAACATATGATAGTGACCAGCTCTGATGGTCTTTTCCGCAGGGAGGAACAGCAGTATTCAACAGGCCTCAAGTATTATACATCAATGCCATTGATAGTCTACAAGTGTCAGTAGTTAACCAGCCAGTGTCATTGCTTTCCATTGTGAATCGGTCAAAGAGTGATGTAATTCCTCAGCCTTTGTCTCCATCGGGGGGTTTCACCTCTACTTAAAAGCTTGGTCTTTGCCTGAATGTGGGTTAAATATAGCCACTCCTTCTCGTGATGGCTGTGCCGTGTCTGAATAGGGCACCTTTGGGGATCTGACATTGTTTGAGTCCGCTGAGAAATGTCGGACATACGGAAATGAAGGACAAGTTTTGAGTCGGTCAGCCTTGAGAAGCATCTCAGCGACCGCTGATAAGTATCTATGGCAGAGCAGTATGAAAGACATCAGTGTGGCCAATCCAGCCCTTTAGAAGACCATTCGAAGTGTCTTAGCCTCACCAGAGCCTTATGCCTGGATTTCTCTTTGAGTCGACAATATAACCTCATCTCTCTTTGTTACTGCTGGTTTTCCTCTCCCATCTGGCGTCCTTAGTGAAGAGTCTATCGCTTTTTCCCACTAAGGTCCCAGAAGACTGCATTATCCATGTGAGTGGTCAAATCCTTGTCGCTAAAAGTGTTTCCTCACAGAAGGAGAGGTTGCAAAAAGATGTAAATATCTGGTAGGTGTTTCACTAAATTGAAGCATTTACAGCTACCTTTTCTTAGTAAAGCCATTTTGACACAAGCTTTTGAGCCATGGCTCTTTGTAGAATGGTGTATGGTGGGTAGATGTAAATGTTTGCATGTTTTTCTCTAACCCATTGACTTTGTGTGCTTTTAACAGTATTATTAACAGGATGACTACAGGATGCCTCGCTGCCAAGCATCACTCACTATAAATACCTGTAATGTTCTCTCTGTTCATCAAGGAAGGCATTTTGTCCTTCTGGTTTTCTTGATTTGCTAATGTTGTTCTCAGTATTTCTCTGTATCACGGACAAAGCCGACATATGGTTGCTCATATAAATAAATTAAATTGAGGTACGTGTCTCGCTCATGCATATTTGCTTTGTTATGTGACTTGTGCTTTGTAACAGGACTAGGAATAATTCTGATTTTACAAATACGACACAGCCCAGCAGCTGTCTATATTCGCAAAATTAAGAACATTATTCAAAAGGCAATTTTTTTAGAAAGGCATTATTTATTTACCTTCATGTTGTTCCAAATCCATTGAGTCACTTGAGAACTGAATCAGTCCAATGAATAAATCATCAATGAATCATGATTCACTTCACAAAAGGACGATTTGTTCACAAATCAGACATCATTTTGGAGCTTGACATCCCCAGTCCTCATTCACTTTCATTCTATGGAAAAGGGCAGGCAGGATATCTCTTAAAAAAAAATCACATTTTGAGTGCCACAGGTTTGAATATCAGTCACAGGATTGCAACGACATGAGGGTGAGTAAATGATGACAGAATTTATATCTTATAAAGCAAATGCTTCATCTATGAATAACGCTGAAATACTTGGAGGATGAAACAAAATGAGGACCGTATTGTTATATTTAAAAACAGGCCAAAATTCCAGTGTTTTGAAGATTTTCTGATACAATCCAGTGACATTAGCTTCCTCTGAACTGTTTTGACAAGTGAAATAAATTCAGGTTTTCTTGCACTTTTGTATAAATAGTGAGTCTGGCCTTCAAGTGACATGTATGAATAGTTTGAACTGATGGTAAGTGAATTGTGCATTCCTCTTTCCTCTCCAGTAAGGGAATATGTGCTAAAGACTCATTCATTTAAGGCAGGTTGTTCATTTATTTTCAAATTAGGAACATCAAATACTTACACATTGATACAACATTGATAATTAGTGCTGTTTTACTTAGTAGCCTGCCACTATAACAATTGCTTATATTTAGGATTGTGGAATAAAACAACTCCCTAAACATACCCCGATAGCAATCAACCATCGAAACAATGTGAAATCAATGTTAATGTGTCAACGTTAACCACATTGAATCAACATCACTTTTGCACCCGCAATTAATGTTAAAAAAATGTTTAAAATTTCATCAAAAAAATCAATGGTAATGACATTGAATCAATGTTACAATGTGATGTTGGTTCAACATCATGCTTGCACTCTCAGAAAATGAAACACAACAACTACAACAGCCTGAAATCAACTGCAAATAAAAGAAGACATTGAATCTCTCAAATTCTCAGCATAAGTTCTTTTTGAGAATTAGATACTGATGTTTTATTGAAAATGTTTGGTCACCATTATGGTGATCAGTGTTTGCTTTAGTTGGGCAGTTTGACTCTTTTATGTAAGGTTGTGGTCTTTGTAACAATGTTTACTAAAACACAGAATTTGTTGCACAGAAAGCCAGAAACAAAGATGATCAGGTGATATAGTTTTCAGCATCATAAAGTAGAATAATTTACTAATCTTATCCCTGACCAAAAGTGGTTATTTCACGAGATCAAACGTGACTTTGATGGACGACGATCAACATCATCAGTTGGCTTTCCTGGTGTTGAGTTTTGTTTTACGGGAAGAAAAACAAAGGATAAAAAACAAAACAAAGGGTTCTTTCTCAATACTTCACTTTTGTGGCATGTTTGTGGCTGCCAAGTTTCAGCTATAGAAGCATGCAACATCTGGTTGGTGCACTCTCAAAAAAAAGAGTACAAAATTGTACCTTTTAAGGTACAAGTGGCCGTCACTGGGCTTACCCTTAAGGGTACATTTTTGTACCTCTAGGAAAACAATGGTATAATTGTACCTTAAAGCTACACTATGTATTTTTTCGCCGCTAGGGGTCACCAACCTCTTCAAAACAATAACAAAGGCGTAGATTGATGACGCAGTGAATAAGCGTAGAATCATGGAACTTGTCGTCATACCAATGGATCTAATAATGTTTATGGGGAAATAATATTTATGGATGAGCGAATGCATTCATGTTTTTTAACATGACTGTGGTATGAAGCAGGGCGCGATTACTAATAAGAGACCGATATCATTTGATTTCTCATTTTGTTCCAAAGTCTGCTTGCCATGGTCTATAATGTTTGAACAAGACTACAACAGCGTGTCGCTAGACGGTACTCAGTTGTCCACGTCTGTTGCCATGGTTTCTACAGCAGTAAAAACGGAAACCGAGGGTAACGCGGATATTACGCAATTGACAGGCGACTCCCTCACACGTCCCGGTTCCTTGGTTAAAATCGCAATTTCCTCACAATTTACAAATAGTTGGAAACATTTGGGATATTGTAAGTACTCGACTGAACAAAATATATAACATAACAAATATACACTCACCTAAAGGATTATTAGGAACACCTGTTCAATTTCTCATTAATGCAATTATCTAATCAACCAATCACATGGCAGTTGCTTCAATGCATTTAGGGGTGTGGTCCTGGTCAAGACAATCTCCTGAACTCCAAACTGAATGTCAGAATGGGAAAGAAAGGTGATTTAAGCAATTTTGAGCGTGGCATGGTTGTTGGTGCCAGACGGGCCGGTCTGAGTATTTCACAATCTGCTCAGTTACTGGGATTTTCACGCACAACCATTTCTAGAGTTTACAAAGAATGGTGTGAAAAGGGAAAAACATCCAGTATGCGGCAGTCCTGTGGGCGAAAATGCCTTGTTGATGCTAGAGGTCAGAGGAGAATGGGCCGACTGATTCAAGCTGATAGAAGAGCAACTTTGACTGAAATAACCACCCGTTACAACCGAGGTATGCAGCAAAGCATTTGTGAAGCCACAACACACACAACCTTGAGGCGGATGGGCTACAACAGCAGAAGACCCCACCGGGTACCACTCATCTCCACTACAAATAGGAAAAAGAGGCTACAATTTGCACGAGCTCACCAAATTTGGACAGTTGAAGACTGGAAAAATGTTGCCTGGTCTGATGAGTCTCGATTTCTGTTGAGACATTCAGATGGTAGAGTCAGAATTTGGCGTAAACAGAATGAGAACATGGATCCATCATGCCTTGTTACCACTGTGCAGGCTGGTGGTGGTGGTGTAATGGTGTGGGGGATGTTTTCTTGGCACACTTTAGGCCCCTTAGTGCCAATTGGGCATCGTTTAAATGCCACGGCCTACCTGAGCATTGTTTCTGACCATGTCCATCCCTTTATGACCACCATGTACCCATCCTCTGATGGCTACTTCCAGCAGGATAATGCACCATGTCACAAAGCTCGAATCATTTCAAATTGGTTTCTTGAACATGACAATGAGTTCACTGTACTAAAATGGCCCCCACAGTCACCAGATCTCAACCCAATAGAGCATCTTTGGGATGTGGTGGAACGGGAGCTTCGTGCCCTGGATGTGCATCCCACAAATCTCCATCAACTGCAAGATGCTATCCTATCAATATGGGCCAACATTTCTAAAGAATGCTTTCAGCACCTTGTTGAATCAATGCCGCGTAGAATTAAGGCAGTTCTGAAGGCGAAAGGGGGTCAAACACAGTATTAGTATGGTGTTCCTAATAATCCTTTAGATGAGTGTATAACAAAATATATATAACACTGGCCTAGTGGTTTTTGGATATTTTACTGCAAAAAAATCTTACATATTGCACCTTTAAGGACCAATTGTGTACATTTAAAGGTACAGTTATACGTTTTATTCCCCAAGGAACAAAATTGTACCTCCAATGTATCTTTTTTTCTGAGAGTGTGAAGCTCTCTCTCATTGGCTATCATGGGTATCACGTCAGAGTCTGGCTTAAAATCTTCAAGTGTGTGGCCAGCCTTAGACAAGAACTACTATTACAATTGCTTATATTTAGGATTTTGAATTTACACAACCCCTTAACCATACAGAAAGTGTATTTTAGTGTGTAAATATTCCCGTCATGCACCATTTGTGCTACAGACAATTTGTATCACAAATCATGCTGCATGTTGATGTGCTATTACTTTTCAAAGAGATCATACTTGCCATTTGTGTTTGGCAATCAGTAAATGCCACACTGAAAAATACGGTAACATCTAAATAACGGATTTTACCCATAAATATTATTTAACATCAGTAAATCAGCCTAAATACATTTTTACCAACAAAACCATTTTTATGGTTCAAATCAGGTGAAAAAAATAGCTCTTTAAAGTAACAATTGCAGGTTACTACTTTTTACAGAGCATATATTTTGAACAGAATATTAACGTGGACCGGTAAGAAAACACTAATATTTTCTTTAGAAAATTTCAAAATGTCATAAACTGAATTTGCCTTCGGTCTCAAATCAAACCACTTTACAGCTCTGTGCATATTAAGTTGTCTCTTTTTAGATAACACAAAAATTGCTACCAAGGAAAAACATTCTTCAATTCACATTCTCTAATGTGAATTCTCTTTATCAAGCCCATCCGTGACCTTGCCAATGAGTGTTTGGCTCCATCCTCTCTAATGGTCTTAATATTGTTTACTCAGTATTAAGAAATTGGTCCATCTGAACAGCCCTAATCAGCCACGTTCTGCCGCATTACTACCCATCGTGTCTGTGGCACAGATTAAAGCTGAATGGTACAAACCAATTTGGTATGCGACCGTTCTATTTTCAGTGACCTTTATGGAGATGGCCCTGAGGGCTTGGGTAATCTAATTTAGCTTGAATAATATTGCCTGTCATTAGGAAATGCATACAGTCTATTCAGCTCCTCCTTAATCATTGCTGCATATAGTCTGAAACCAATCACCATTGTCTTTCCATTAGGAAGCTAACGCATTTAAAAGAATCAAATTGTTAGCCATTTATTTGACTTCAAAAGAGGGTAATGAAACAGTCGCGACAAGATGAGATTGATTTCGCATTGTGACTATCATGTACTTGCGACATGCTCAGTGAAGTGTTCACGATTGTAGAAGAGTTTCCCAGCTGGACTGTGCTGTGCGACGGTGTCATGCAGAGGTGAAGATGCTGCTGCGTTGACGTTGATTGTGACAGACCGGACGAGATGTTTCTCATCTGCAGTTAAGCTGTTGCTTGTGATCCTCAAACATCAGGTCTCAGTCACTGATAAACTCATGCGTTTGATTTGATTCATACAAATAAATAATGCTCAACTGAGACATTCACATTGTTGAAAATAAGTAACCACATTCCTAACATTAGGATCCTTTGGAAGGTAATGTTATATAGTCCAGTGATCCTGTATCTCTTCTCTCCTCATCATCTCACTAACACGCCAGTGGGCGGGGCCAAAGTTGAAATGATGAAGTAGGCGTTGATCTTCTGTCTATAAATAGGCACATTCCACAACGAGTCGTTCGCTGGGCTTGGTTACAATAAAAGCTGTTTTTGGACTAACAAGGAAGTTTTCAGTTCTGAAATTTACAGCATATTCTTATAGTATGATGACCTCTTATGTGTCAAAGGCTCAGGGAAAATGTGATTTCTCAGTTCATGACCCTTTTAAGTCCTACTTAAGTGGGTAAAAAAAGCACTCTTGAGTTCAGCTAATTGCATTTAATATAAATGAATAAACGATAATATATTTTCATTTAATTGCAAATAACTACATTCAATTTGCACAAGTGTATTCTTTTCTGTAATAAGAACCCTTTTTAAAAGTATGCTTAAGCGTACTCTTTTTCACAAGGTGCAAGCCCATGAACTGCCATTGAGTTGAAGGGGAATAATGCCAACAGTTAGCTTTCATCAGGTCTAATATAGATCTCGGATTTAGCATTAGAAACCATATAGTCACTGTTCACTTTATATGGAAAAGTGCTGCTTGAACATTCTGCTAAACATCTTTTGCATTTCACACAAGGAATAAAGTGAGTTTGCGTGTGAGTAAATGGTTAAAACCTGCTCAGTTCAAACAAATGTAAAAGTAAAACAGCTTTTTGGCTTTTGTTTTTGGTCTGCCTATCAATTTACAACTCATTTACGTCCATAATTGATATATTTCAGAGTGAAACAGTATACTCAGTGATAGTGAGACTTGATTTTATCCATCTAGAATTGATGCAGTAGTGAAACTAAGTGGTGTTAGAAAATAATTGATTTCAGAGGAAGAGCAAGTTTTACATTATGATTCCCAAGACATAGTTTTGTCAAAATACCAAAATTATGACTTCGATACGATACCTGACCAAAATATCTTGATACCAACACTGAATCCATACCACAGCAAAAAACTAAAACAACAGTAAAAGTAACTGAATAATATGACAGAACTTAAGCTTCAGCTAGTCCCAGACTAAAATGCATGTTTGAGCTGTCTTGACTTAAAGCAACTTCAACTGCTATATCTTAAAATATGTCATATGCCATTGTTTTGAAGATGTGAATCTAGTGAAACATCACTATTCAATGCACCTGCTTCTCTATTTTTAAATAGAGTCACATGCAGATACAAAGCAAGGCAAAACACATCATTTGTTTAACATCTGCTCAGTATTTAGCAACCCATTTTTAACACAGCCCATTCCATTTGTCGCTCACAGGTAGGACAGAAATGACTTTCTAATTAGGATGAGTGCATAACCCATTTTCACTGTTTAACACTTTAGACGGGGAAACAACTGATATAAATGTGGTGGTTTTCAGTATATTTCAGATATAAGTGGAGGTGAATTAAAAGGTAAAAACAGCACCAATGCAGACATAACTACAGAGACAATATGGAGTCATATGGAAACCCATTTCCACCATATTAGAAAATAAAATCATGCTTTGGTAAGTCATAATTATTACATAAAATGTCGAAATTCTGACATAGAATGTCAGAATTATGAGATAATGAGTCAACATTATGACATAAAAAGTCTAAATTGACATACCAAGTCATAATTATGAGATAAAAAGTCAAATTATGACATACTCAACCAAAATTATGACATACTAAATGGAAATTGCTACTTGAAAAGATGAAATTATGACAAAATGTCAAAATGATGAGAAAGTCAGAATAATGACTTAAAAAGTCATAATTATTGAGTGAAATGTTGAAATTATGACATACTAAATCATAATTATAAGATGAAAAATCTAACTTTCGACATCAATTTTGACTTTTTATCTCACAATTTCAACTTTTTAAGTCAGAATTTCAACTTTGAATGTCATAATTTTCATAGTTGTGACAAAAATCTAAATTACGAATTTAAAGTCAAAAGTGTGTTCAAAAGTCAAAATTATGACCTACTTAGTCAAAATTATGAATTTTAAGAATTATGAATTATGAATTTTCATAATTTTAAGATTGAAAAATCAAAATTATGACAAAAAGTCAATTATGAGAAACATTTGAAATATATTTCATAATTATTAGAAAAAAAGTTGAAATTATGAGATAATGTCAATTTTTCCACTTTATATGTCATAATTTAGACTTTTTTGTCAATGTTGACTTTTAAGGTGATCATTTCAACTTCATCTCATAATTATGACTTAGTATGTGGTAATTTTGACTTTTTATGTTATAATTATGATTTAAAGAGCATGATTTTTTTTTTTTTTTTTTATGTGGCAGAAATGTGCTTCCATAGACATGTAATCATGACCTTTACATGAAAAATAACAATAAAGAAACTTAATTTCATCGTTCATCAGAACAATAACACTGAATAAAAGCTGGGATAAAAATAGCTGGCTGTTGTAAATGTAAATGCTCACCGTTGTTATGAAATAAGTGGTTCTTCTGATTTAAAAGACTGATGCATGAGTGGCGTGCGTGTTTGGAAACAGCCTCTGCCCGGCATATAAATCCCTGTCGTATCCTAGCTACCACGCAGAGCCTGTGGATGAAAAATACATTCAAGAGAGCTCAATTCATCTCAATGAATGTGTCCAGCATTATTTACACAGCATGCATCAGGCTCAGGGTGCAGTTCCCGAACAGTAATGCCTCAGCTCAGGATAGCTGCTCTTTTTCCACTTCAAGCAGTCCAATTTTGCCGTGTGCCATTTTTTGACACGTGTTTTAGGCGGCGAAAGACTTGTCACCAAAGAAAAATGGGCCAGAATCTTGATAAGTGGGCCACAGTGTTTTATAAAAAGCTCAGACTTAGATGTCGGTTTAAGCTACACTACATTATTAACATGTAAGGGGAACTCAAATGTGAGAGATACTACATACATGCTGTTTATATTCTCTGCTCCATCTTCTACAGTGAGTGGCAAAGAAAATGATTCAACAAATGGGCAGACTTTCTGTTGACTATCAAACCACATTTGAAATATAAAATACAGTAGCAACACCGCTAATGTAATCCTGGTAGAAAAGAACCTGATCATCTTTAACATGCACCTTTAACATTTTGAACAACTGCTGAATATATTGTAGTACCATCAAAATAATACTATTCAACTCAGTTAACATAACAAGATATGTAAAGTATGAGTGTGTGAGACGCTTCTGGGAGGGAATTAAATCCAATCATTCTGTGGCATTTTAGAACCACCAAACCAACATTTGAGATGCTGTGATGCGATTGGTCTACTGGTTAGTCCAGTTATCCAATCACAACCACTTTTTATAGGCACGCACGTTTTTTGTTGTATTCAGTAAATGTGTTGTCATCGTAGTTTATGTGCATGTCTTCTTTTCAGGTAAAAAACGTATCTGCCTCAATTGAGTACATACGTTTTAATGCGCATTTTTAGAATTTACGTGCATCTTTTCCATCCTGCATTTTTTTTACGCGATATCCCAAAATGCGCATAAACAGGGTTTCTGCAGGTTTTATGAAGGTAAATTTAATTTAATTAAATAACATTTAAGGAATAAATTGAAGGGAACATAACACGTCAATACGTTTTCTAAATGTAAATGTCTAAGCACACAATGAGTTGTATTAGTGACACTTCAAAGTTTGAAAATACAATTTCCAACAGATCACTTTTTAATTAATTTTACAAAAAAATAGCTTAAAGTTTGAGATAAGAAATCTTGGGAAATCTTGGGAAATCTTGGGAAATCTTGGGAAAGTGATTTTATGATTAAAACAAGAACAAATATCTGCCAATGGGTTCATAAAAATCAACTTAATTCAAATGTAAGTAATTTTCATACCCAATGACAGATATTTGTTCTTGTTTTAAGCATAAACTCACTTAATTTTGTTCAATTTCTCAGAAAACAAGACTTAATTTCTTCATTTTGCATGTCAAGTAAATGTGTCTTGATTCAAGGATGTTTTGAATTTGTACTGGAAAACAAAAATCCTGAGAAGAACACCATTTTTTGCAGTACATGCAATTTAATTTTGCAATTAAATAAACATTTTCTGGACTCTGCTTTATGAAGATATTTTTCATGAAATCGGGAAGATTCCTGTCCCTCCATTGACAGTCTAAGCAACTACCACTTTGACGCTTCAAAGCGTTCATAAAGAGATCGTAAAACTAATCCATATGAATCAAGCGGTTTAGTCCAAATTTTCTGAAGAGACACGATCGCTTAATAAGATGAATGAAAGTCTTACGGGTTTGGAATGACTTGAGGGTGAGTAAATGATGACAGGATTTTCATTTTTGGTGAACTGTCCCTTTAAGTGTACAGACATACTTTTGATTTATTCATCCAAAATATGACAAATTCTGTGACATTCCTCATTACACAGTAAATTCCATTTTTATGAATGGATTCTGCAATTTCGTCCACGTTTTCTGCATCACAGAAATTATAGGGCCCTAATTTAATGCTATGATATTGAATTTAAGACTTTCTGCTCCAATTTAAGACATTTTTAAGACTTAAATTGTGGAAGGTCAAATTAAGACTTTTTAAGACCTGCGGAAACGCTGATAAAAATAGTAATGCTTGCCATTGCAAGTGACACTAATAGAACTTTATATTATGTAAGAAACCTACATAATAGTTAAATTGAAATGCAATTTTTTTAAATAAAAGCTAACAATAAGAGACTGGAGTCTCCTCCTAAAACTGAAATCCATTTTGATGTCAAGGTATAGTTACAGCCTCACACACACTCACTGATGGGGGAAAGTAGATCATCTACTAATAAAAAGAAATTTCCCATGAGCCTCTTGGATCCAAGCAACAGTAGCACAGGAAATAATTAAACTGCCTTGGAAAAGCAAGGCATAAGACAAATGAACACAACAAGCCATCAACATCAATCTTGCAAGATGAAAATGAAATTCAAGACATGTAAAATGTTAAATGTCTTGCCCAGTGCATTGAACCATAACAATTTATTTGAGTTTGTCTTTGTCATTTCAGAATGTTTACTATAATAGATCAGTCAGTCGTGAGCTTCAGAAACAGTAAAATCACGGTAAAAATCTATTTTCTACCTATTTTATTTTCAACTGAAATCCATACAAAGAGAAAAGGGGTGTCAAAATTGTACCTTTAGGGGTACAACAGCTTGTCACAGGGGCAGTACCCTTAAAAGGACATCTTTGTACATTTTTTTACTCCTAAAAGGTACATATTAGTACCTCAGAGTACAAATACGTACCTTAAAGTACTACTATGAACATTTTGTGGTAAAAAAAAAAGGTACAGATATGTCCTTTTAAGGGTACTACCCCAGTGACAAGCTGTCACTTTTTTCTCTGTGTGTAGGTATACAAATTGCCTTTGCATGGGTTGTTTTAGAATAGTGCAAAAATATTCACATAATGTTAGTATTGCTAAAACTCTGTATAAGTTTAAAAATAAAGATGATTTAATGGCTACATCACAATGTAATGGTTCATTTTTTTAACCCTCTGAGTTCCATCGTTTTCAGTTGTTTGCCTTATGCGTCAGATCAAGACACATTTAATTCTTTGCATTTGAAATGATTTTATAAATACTTATAGTTTTATATGTTTGAGCAAAAAAAACACTCCTACCCTAAATCTACCCACTTCTCAACAATATAAAACATGTAACAGGCAAATAAAAGCACAGTCACGGGTGTTTATTGCAAAAACTTCTCCCCCGATCGCTCACTTTGGCCGGGCAGCCAGCTCTAGGAAGAGTCCTGGTGGTTCCAAACTTCTTTCATGTACGGATGATGGAGGCCACTGTGCTCATTGGGACCTTCAATGCTGCAGAAATTTTTCTGTACCCTTCCCCAGATCTGTGCCTTGATACAATCCTGTCTCGGAGGTCTACAGGCAATTCCTTGGACTTCATGGCTTGGTTTGTGCTCTGACATGCACTGTTAACTGTGGGACCTTATATAGACAGGTGTGTGCCTTTCCAAATCATGTCCAATCAACTAAATTTACCACAGGTGGACTCCAATCAAGTTGTATAAACATCTCAAGGATGATCAGTGGAAACAGGATGCACCTGAGCTCAATTTTGAGTGTCATGGCAAAGACTGTTAATACTTATGTACGTTTTTTTTTTCGTTTTTCATTTTTCAAACAAACTTCTTTCACGTTGTCATTATGGGGTATTGTTTGTAGAATTGAGGAAAAAAAATATGAATTTAATCAATTTTGGAATAAGGCTGTAACATAACAAAATGTGGAAAAAGTGAAGCGCTGTGAATACTTTCCGGATGCACTGTAATATAGTACCATAAAATCCCCTAAAAATACAAAATATTAAATAAAAAAAAACATTATCGAACTAAAATATAGTAAAATATTTTAATTGAAACAACAAAAATAATTTTGCTAATTTTTGACCTCCGCACGAAGAGCAACAGAGGGTTAAATACATACTGAATACAATTCAAAGCAAAGGGGAAAAAAAATCACATAATTCCATCCATCCATAAATTTTCCAAACAGCATGAACTATGGGTTTGCTGGAGCCTATTCCAGCATCTTGGGCCAAAGGCAGGGAAATATCTTGGATGGATGGCCAGTCCATCACAAAATCACATATATGATAATTTCATACAGATGGTGAAACTCTAAAATAGATACATGGCGTCCATCATCTGGTTCTTCTGGTGTAGACAGTTCCATTGATTATTATGTAAGTGATCACATGTCCTGTGTTAGCCAATATACAAACTCAGACATGTCCTCTATGGCTTCTCAAAACTGTTTTGTTAAATGCTGCAGGTTTTACAATATTAGCTAATAAACTTTTTGTCTGCCTACATCATGAAGGCAGGTCTAAAGGCACGGCCCACCGTACTAAATGACTGTCTTACAGGAAAGTGAGAGAGAGAGAGAGAGAGAGAGAGAGAAAGAGAGAGAGAAAACTAGGGCACTATTATCTGGCCTCTTTTCCCAAGCAGAAGCAGAGATTTGTGGACAGCGGGCTGGAGTGAAGAGATAGCGAGTTGCCGTGCGACTTTTACGTTGTCTGAGAAGTAAACTAAACCAAAGCATCAATTCAAGGGCAGAGGCACTTTCAAACTACGGCACAAACTCAAAGCTCACTTATCTTCAACGGTCACCATGCTGGAGGACAAGAAGACCAAGGTGAAGATCACCTTCCTGGTTATCCTGGTTGGCATCTCGTCCATGTTAGCGGCGGTGGTGACAGACCACTGGGCGGTTCTGAGTCCCAGGGTGGAACAGCTCAACACCACCTGCGAAGCGGCCCACTTTGGACTCTGGAGACTGTGTAAAAAGAGTATCTTCATTGTGGAGGAAGACCCTCAGGGCAAAGGCTGTGGCCCTATCAGCCTGCCAGGAGGTAAGGAAGTTCACGTCTACTGTAAGTTATTTCTCATGAACACCATTAGCACACGTCCAATCGATGTAGCCCAAAGGCATGGATCTGTCTTCCACATGAAGTTTTTAGAAGAGCACCTCATTCATCTTAAGTTTTGTAAATAGAAGAAGAAGCCAAGCCTACTATCATCTTACACACAGTGCAAGAATGTTCAAGGTGAAAAGTTTCTCTCTCTCTAAGAGCTTTGCAGTTAAACATTAACCCACGCTATGGGTGGGAGTCTGTTCTTCAAATTAAGGGTATATTATTTTAATTGCGCTGTTTTGAATTGCTGAGTGAGGTCAGTGACCAGGCTGCTAATGAACTGGACAGGTGCTGATTTGCTGTTTATGATGTCATTGGGTTGTTTAAGGCTATAATCCATAGGTTAAGATGATTTATGAGCAGATATGTGGATTAATGGAAGGCAGATGAGCTGTATCTACCTGTGGGAGATGGGAAATAACTCGACTGTTCTTTACGCTACTCTATAGGGACGGATCAGCCTCATTTCATTCCTGCACCCAAGCTCATGAGGTCAAATAAATTGAGGAGAAGAAGAAACGAGTATGAAAAAGTAAATGCAATTCAAGCAGTAAAGACTGTGTGCATTCATTAACAGAACACTGAATAACTGTCATGAAACCTTCTGTTCCTGACAATTAACTGTCAACTGCACTCTGCAAACATACTTATGTCAACATTTAAGTCTTGAGAAATACAGATGGCAGGTTAGAGATCAAATATCACAAAAAAATGATAGTATTGTGGATGGATGATCAAAGTATTGAGTCGATGGATGGATGGAAAAGAGGGCTCTGAAACAACAAAAACAAGTGGAATGAATAGGTAATTGGATACAGGCTGTCACCTATTTGATGGAGGGGGCAGTAAAACCAGCATCCTCTATTTGTCACACTTCAGGAAGACCTGTGGGGATAAACAGAGAGATCACTCCCAGCATGTGCTCTTGTGAATGTCTGGGAGAATCTTATCCTCAAGCAAAGTCCCAAGATTTCACATAAACTATGGATGTTGATGGCAGAAGGACAGCAGCCTGCAGTTTCAATTGATTTAAACCCTAATCATCCATCGTAGCTACTTATCATAGATGTGTTGACAACTGACTATTACAGGGCACTATATCTCGTCATCCAGCATGTAGCATCAGCCTCAAATGCCATTGGACCATTTAAGGACCTGATGACCAATCAACTGATGTGTATATCACACAAAATGCCAAGACCTTTCTTAAAGCAGCAAGCTCCAACCTGATTGTATGGCTTTACACAATTTCCAGGAATCAAATTTTTCCAGAACTATTCCATGGTGCTAGAGTGAGAACTTCTAAGGAGGAGGAGTCAAAGGTTTGCTCGCTTAGCTAGCTGCTTTCAGCTGTGATCTTTGAAAGGTCAAGATTTGGTAGCAAGAAAATAAGATATCCTATATCCTTAAATACACCTATGCATTGCGCTTTACTCTCAGGGATAATTTAATTGTAGCCACCGCTAAACGTCATGTAAAAACAGGGCCAAGACTGGGTGGTTCTTGACTGGAATAAACTGCAGTGTGTACTAGACTTTATGCTGATAGTCAATAATCTGCCTATGCAAGACTATCAATAACATATAGACTAGCCATTTTTCCATCATAGATCTAATTTCTGAGCTCAGATTATTAGTCAAAGTCAACATCAGTCAAAATGAACAAAATCTGTCGTTTCCTGTATGACACTCCCTGCTGTAAAATCCAGCATAAACCAGCATGAATTCCATGTTGGTCCAAGCTGGTTTACGCTGGTTAGATCTGGTATAGTGTTGGTCTAACTGGTGGACCAGCATAGTCATGCTGCTATATAGCAAAGCTGGAGTAGCTGGTCCACCAGCACTACCACTTCCCAAACTGGTGACCAGCAAACCAGCAACCACCATTCTGGGCTGGTCCCAGCATGCAAAACATACCTTATGCTGGTGACCAGCAATGCTGGATTTTTCAGTTGGGGACTGCACAGTACCAGGACTGTTTGCCAATGTGCAGCATAACCTTGCTCTTACCAAACCCCGCAGCTCTCACTTTAGACCATTAGGAGACAAGCAGTTCAATCAGGTGGTGGCTTGCAGTCTTGGGAGACACCTACTGATTCCTGGCCCAGTAGGAGAATTTGTACTGGAAAGGGTTAGAAAGCACCTAACCCTAAGGCTCCACAGACCCCTCACAGAGCACAACCGTTCAAAGTGACGTCCCGTGAGACAAGGTGTGGCCCAGTTCACACTAGTACTGCAAACACCATTGCCTGCATGAGGAGTGGTTAGATTTGGATAGCCTCTTGAACTGCACAGAAGAAGCCATGAGCCAAAAACATAGCATTTAAGCAGTTATATTCTTGCTTGCTCAATGATTCTTGGCTTTACTCCCAGACCTGCTTCTCACAGAGGGATAAGAAGAGCTATGAGTGTTGGCGAGACTCATCAAGTTCTTCAAGAGAATCTAGCATTTCACACTCATTCAACACTCTGTTAAAATGTCTCTCAATCCTTCCAGTGGAGTTGATTATGTTAATATAACCATTTTAAGCAATTTTAACAACTTGAAAATGGAACCACTTAGTGGATTCTGATACAGTATTGTAGGATTTAATTGTTAAAGAAAAGGATAGTTCACCCAAAATTTAAAATTCTGTCATCGTTTACTCACCCACCCCTGTTGTTCCAAACCTGTATGACCAAATAGTGTCGGCCCAGATCCGGCCACATCTGGTACATGTGGATTCAACGCGTACCAGATGTGGACCGGATCTGGGCCGACACGATGTTGCTGTCTGGGAGGACACCAGACGACATTCTCTCATGTCTTGTTACCAAAAGCAGATTTTCAATGAATAACAACATGAACGTCAGTTTTTTCCTCAAGCAAAGTTATTGTATGGCTTCAAAAGACTTGGAATACAGCACACGTGTCAAATGAACTACCATTATGAAACTTCAGTGGTGTTCTTTTGTCATTTGTGGAGTTGATGGTCCCAAGTCACTGTATGTTTTCAGTGAATGAAAAAGAGCTGTGTGAAGATCCACTATGAATCTTCTTTTGTTCTCCACTGAAGAGAGAAAGTCATTTATTTTGAACAACATGAGGGTAATGACACAATTTTTATTTTTGGATTGACTATTCTTTTAGTATCTTTGTGTAGCAGGGGCTTTTTCTCTGTTGGTCAGCCAAACTTCTGCAAAGGCACGGAGACCCCGGAGGAAGCCACTTCCCTTGTGCGACCCAGATATGAGCACCCTTAGCAGGTTAGCTGCTTTAAATGTGTCCTCCTCCTCTCACATTGACCCAGAATCTAACGGTCACTCTACAAGTGGACAAAAGAGGACATCTCTGTTTTCTTGAGCTACTGCTCCATATTTACTGGGATAAAAACAGCACAGCCACACTAAACGCAACTTGCCAAGCCTGATGGTCTGTTTGCATGAGCCACGAAATGGAGCGAGCTTTAATCAAGATGTAAAAAACTAAATGACAGCCACTGCAACCCAGCAATCGACCTCCTCCCTGAAATAAGTGCTTCCATTAACAAACCTGCGAGGTCAATGATACGCCCCAAATTGCTATTTTCGGCTCCTCATTTTGCACGGCGGTGCCGCTGAACTGAAAAGACTCATTCTGTTCTTTTAGTTACAATCATGCTGAAAAACAGATCTGCCTACATGCAGACCAAGGCACATGGCACAGGTCTCACATTCGACACTTGCCAGGGGGGAAAAAATGACAGATTTGTCAAGAGTGGCCCTTTACCTTGTAAATCTCTGTCAAATATATGAACGGCGCTAGGTGAAGAGGACATGAAACATAGAGGCAAGTCAACGAAACCCACTCAAACCCTCTATTGCCGCAAAGGTCTTGAAACACAATTAAATCAAGTCTCACATCGTGGGATGAGGGTATTGAAATGCTAACGCAGGGTTATTTTTGCCCAGACAACTGACCACGACCCAACACGTGTATTAGCCCACACATGGCAGCAAACATTATGGCCAAAGGCTCTCAGAGGCCCATCGTGAGATCAACTCATCCACAACAGCTTGCGCTAAGGGCCTGTGATGGGAATAGTCAAACAAGCTGAGTAAATCATGGTCTAAAGCAGCACGGCGCGATGCATCCCATTCCCTCTCCTCAGTCAGTCTGCTTTTACTAATAAAGCTAAGACCAGCCTGTTGCTAGGTAACCTATACATAGGCCTCCCCAACCCCCCACTTGTGGTGGAGATTCTTGGTCCAGCGTAACAAACAGCTCCTCTGTCAGTTCCCAATCTCATGTCTTTCTCCCGGCTCAGGGGACGCTGAGGTTGCTTTACGAGTTTAATCTAAAGAAGAGGTTCCTACCGTATGAAGTCTTATTTAATGTGACTTTCTCCATTGCCCTGGGATATACGAGACAAAGGACTCATTTTGCCATTTTGTGGACTTGTAACCTGATGAACATACTTATTTCTGAAGGGCGAATATTAGGGAAGTGTTGTTTTGTCAAGTTAGGGAGGGCGAAATAATGGTGGGCAACAAAGCTTGTGACATTTCATCAGCTAATTTGCCTCCCTGTCCAAAAAAACGCATACATGAATACCAGCAAGAAAGCTTGCGCAAAGTAATCACATGCCCTCTGCACATAACTCAGAATTCATGATCCATTCTATGGACACACACGAATGCCTGGCTTGTTTTTGAGCACCCGGCTATGGTCTCTGGAGAAAATGTCAAGCAGGCTCATTGGTAGTTTGGATGCATCGTAATGACAGGCTACGGCAGCACCTGCAACCCTCAGCTACAATAACTGTTTTCATCTTGTTTTGCAGTCAAGAACTGCTCGTACTTCAAACACTTCACATCAGGGGAAGAGGCTGAAGTTTTTGAAGTAAAGACCCAGAAAGGTAAGGTTTTCCGCCTTTGAAATCACGTGAGGATATTGCAAAGGTTTCCACTTAAAACCAAGCAGAGATGAGTGGATAAGAACTGAATTAGGAATTTGAATGAACCCAAATAAAATTGGTTGTGTACTGCAGTTTACACAACAGACAGGAATGATACTTCAAATCTTACGGCTTGTTGAGGAGAGGTATAAGCCATCTTATTTTTGCTCGATAAATGTCAAACAAATCCTGTGAACTTGCATTGAAGGAGTGACCCAAGCCATATCTAGAAACAGAATATGAAAGAGATTTGGGGACAAGATTATTTTTGATTTAGGCTAGTAAGCATTTGGTTTATATCACAGATTGGCCAGAGCCGTTAAATTCGGCAAAGCTGCAGTTTCCTCCTAATCTCGAACCGTTTCTCCTCCTAATCTCCTACATATCGCTTTGAAATACAGCATTCTGTGTAGAATTCAATGGGTTGATACGTTTTGTGGTCTGCACCGACTCGCGCATTCGCCCCAAATTTAAAGCATATTCACACTGTCTGAATTGTTCCCTATACCCTACATAGTGCACTATGTGCCATTCACCATGTAGAAAATAGTAAATGTGTGAACAAGTGACCGATTTCAGCTGCAGCTTCAGCATCTATTTATAATGTAGGGGGCGGGGCTTCAGATTCTAGAGAGCATTTGATTGGACAGAAAATCTGATGAGAAGCTGAAGTGCAGTGATGTCATCAAAATCATTGATCCAAATTGGTAGAAGTGAGAGACTGTCATTTTTGAAATCTTATATCTTCTAAATACGAATTTTGTCATTGTTTTGGAGCACATTAGCTTATAGATAACAATAAGACTATATTCATATTAAAAGCCAAAAAACTTAAATTTTGATTTCATTTTACAAAATCATTATTTATGCATCATTCATGGAACTTTTTTCTGAAACGGTTTAGTTGGACATGCGTCTAATGTTTTTTAAATGTTATACTACTTGTTTCAGGATTCAGAGAACAATCAAAAGTAACGTTTGCATAATGTTTCAAAATGGAATGTTCCCTTAACGTTCACGTAACCAAGAAAAAACGTTTTAAAAAATGTTTAGACATTCGGAGTAACATTTTCATAACTTAATGAGAATGTTAGCACAACGTTTTTTGTTAGCTGGGAACACAATGAGTTTTGCATAAGCAAGTACCTCTCCCAAGATATAATAATCTAGTATAGATAAGATATATATCTAGTATCGAGTTAAGACTGGAAATTTGTCACTCTCAGTTAGACGTAATGTCCACCGATCACAGGCAGTGCAATCTGGCAACCAAATATGGCCACTGGCATTAAATTTTCCGCCTACTTGAGCAAAGTGTTAAAGAGGAATAAAGCCTTATCTGAATTTGATAATGTGCTGAATGCAGGGAGACGTGAAGCAAAGCACGAATGCTTCACCGCCACGCGCATCCTGAGCCACGTCCTAAAATGTCAATAGTCATTCACACTATTGATCTGTCTGTATTACTAATTAATGATGTTAAACACAACATTAGTCTCTAGGTCAGACTGATTAGCCAGATAATCTGAATTAGCAGAGTAGATGAAGTCATCCTTCAATGATTTGGTTGCGAGAACAAGGTGTCTACAGAGTTGTGCGGTGAATGTGAGTTCTTTTGGTAAAGCAGCTTCATTTAAAACATTGATATTAATAACAAAGAGTGAAACAGAGAAATAAATAAACCTGATAAACCTACCAAAAACACAGAGTAACAGTTAGCTTGTGTTGAAACTGTTGCATTTATCTTCTCGCTAAAATAACTTGTTTTGAGTTCTGTTCTGGGATTTATTACAAATCCAACATTGCTGTGTCTTAAAGGGATAGTTCACCCAAAAATGAAAATTACCCCATGATTTACTCACGAATACAATTGGAGTATTATTAAAAAATGTCCTGGCTAATCCAAGCTTTATAATGGCAGTGAATGGCAGCCCAAAATTTGAAGCCCAAAAAAGTGCATCCATCCATTATAAAAGTACTCCACACGGCTCCGGGGGTTAATAAAGGCTTTCTGGAGCGAATCGAAGGGTTTGTGTAAGAAAAATATCCATATTTAACATGTTATAAAGTAAAATATCTAGCTTCCTCTAGACCGCCTTCCGTATTCAACTTATGGAAAAAGCGTAAAAGGGACTTGAGGAAATAAAGAAAACGAAATAAGAACGGTAAAAGTTCCAGTTCTATTGTAGTTATAAAGTAAACTATTTGAATATTTTTTTTAAAATATGCACACATTCACTCTTATTTTCGTCTGCAATGTAAAAATGCTAAACGTTTCTTGTCATGTCAAATTCAGTTATGATTTACATAAATAATGTCATATTTTCGATTCAAAATGGTGAAATTTCATAAAAAATGTCAAGTAGTTTGCATCACTCGATATTACTGTTGGTCGCTGAACATTTTTATTGTAAAATAGTTGTCAAATATTAAATGTTTAGCTACTTACATCTTAAGGCACTGTTTCACTGCTATAACTAAAGCGTCGCATTGGAATTCGCACTAACAATAAGCCCCGCCTTCTTTGATTTGATTGGCCATCTCACTCATTCTGACAGTGACGAGCGCTGTTAGACCGCTGAGGCAGACCAACCTAACAATGTAACATTTGACTTTTGTCATCCTGGCAACAAACAGAGCGGTGTGTAAAGGGGGTGGGGGCAATTTGGCCATTTCTAATTATTCGTGGGGACTTGTCCCCCCATGTCTATGGTGGTTACGGCCCTGGGGGTTATGGGGAGAGTCTCGTGAGAAGTCTGCAGATTAGAGGGTTCTGAAAGAGACAGGATTCTCTGTTATGCCTGAATGCATAATTGAATGCAACATTGATATGTTCTAAAAGAATGATTTAATAATAATGATTCCATTAGATCCCATAAGGCGGCTTGGTCTCTTGCTTTGACCCACACTCAGACTCACTGTGATTTTCTTCTTTCAGAGTACAACATCTCAGCTGCTGCTATCGCCATCTTCAGTTTGGCCTTCATGACCCTGGGCAGTCTCTGCCTCCTGGGGGCTTTTGGGAAGGGCAGAGACTACCTACTGAGACCAGCTGGCATGTTCTTCGCTTTTGCAGGTAAGCACAATGTTAAACTGAGTTTATACTTTATTGAATTTTTTTATGGTTTGTATGACTTCTAGTACCACGGTACAGTGATGGTATCTGATGGTAATACCATAATTCTCTCATGTACAATTTTTATGTATCATAGTTCAAACAATGTACATTTTGTTGTTGTTGACCTTGTGAAAAAGAAGTACACTTTAGCATACTTTTTAAAAAGAGTATTTATTACAGAATTAACATATAGTTTAAAAGAATTGAGAGCTGTGAACTGAATGTAATGTTTTCAGACACTTGTTATGCATGTTAATTGTAGTTAAATTAAAATGTATTATAATTTAAATGCAGATAGCTGAACTTTAGAGTGTTTTTTGACAAACTTAAGTAAGAGTTATGGTTAAAGTTACTGCTGAAAGAACTGACAAGCATTTATGTTAAACTAAAATATACTTTAAATGTAATTTCTATTGAAACTTGTATATAATGTATTTAAATATATTTGCAATTAAACATTTGTAATGAAGTTGCAACTTAGTACATTTTAAAATATATTAACTAAATATAATATTGAATAACATACTAAAGTTCAAATTATAATCAAGTACTTGATTGTCAACAGATAAAAATAAGTGTACTTCTGTAAAACACAACACAAGATTACTAAACCCTTATTAAATATACTTAACTGACATTAAGTGCACTTTTTAAAAGTCTACTTAAGTGTGTTAAAGTCTTTAAGTGCATTTAAGCGGCCTTTTATTTCATTAATATATTATATGAAAGTACAGTTTTTCTGAAAATAAACTTTTAAGATCTAAAGTACACTACAAGTCCGCATTCAATACAATTAAGCACACTTCTTTTTCACAAGGGTGAATTTCATACATTTATGCCAACTGGTCAAGTGTCCTGCAGGTCAACACAGTTGAGAGCATTTGTACGTATTAAAGGACTTGCAGGGCGGTGTAAGTTAATGCTGGTGAATCAATAGTCTAGAAACCACAGACACCATCTTTACTCTCCGTTTAACCTCTGTGACCTTGCTCACCCTCACAGGCCTGTGTATCGTCATCTCTGTGGAGGTCATGAGGCAGTCGGTCAAACGCATGATTGACAGCGACGAGACCATATGGATCGAGTACCACTATTCGTGGTCCTTCGCTTGCGCCTGCGCCGCCTTCACCCTCCTCTTCCTCAGTGGCCTCAGCCTCCTCATCATCTCCATGCCACACATGCCCAGAAACCCCTGGGAGACCTGCATGGATGCCGACCCAGACTCCATAGACTAGTATAGCATCCACCGCAGAGTAAGAGCGCAACTCAACTGACACAGGAGTCATATTAGCCGTGTGAATGACAATGAGATGCATTGATGCATTGCATTTATAGATGATGATAGTGATGCATTGATATTTTGAACTAAGCATTGACGCAGACGTCTAATTATTTAAAGGGATAGGTTATCCAAAAATGTTGTGGAACACAAGCGTTTGTAAAGATTCTTCAAAATTTCCCATTTTGTGTTCCACAGAAAAAGTTATACAAGTTTGTAAAGACTTAAAGGTGAGTAAATGATTTTGGAATTTACATTTTTGGGTGAACTATCCCATTAAGATCTACATGAAATATCTAACATGATTTTTGTATGTTTTATTGTATTCAGTAATCTGAAAATATTTATGTGCTGCATTTATGCTTATATGCAATAGATGAGACAGCTTAGAATGTATATTTAGGGACTTTTACAAGTTTCCAATCTGTCATTCCTGAAACGGTGACATTAAATGTGCTGATGGATGACCGTAAAAGCATATTGGATCGGCAATGATATCCAGTGATGTATGATCAGTTTCAGCAAATACAGATTGTACTTTAAAGTGAGGTAATCTAATTGTGTCACTAGTACAGGTTCATACTTACCAGGTCATTTAAGCTGTGATATATTCCTTTACTTGTGTCACACTTGAACTTCCTGCTCTTGAGTGATTGAATCTCAATGATCTGCCTCAAGAAAGACTGTTAAACCCCCACTAACATTTTTATCTGTTGATGTTTTATTGAAACAGGAAGTTGGGGCAGGACATGCTGGAGTCTGTCCTTTTTTAAAATAGCCAATAGCCTTTCAAACCATGATTTACTACTTGCTATTGCTAGTTTGAGGCATAATTTAAAGGGAGAGACATTTTCAATCTCATTTGATTGTATGTTTGGTCCATTTTCCAAGATGAGGAGGATTTGAAATGTGTATGTACCTGCTTTATGTTATCAAGGAGTGTACTCAAACTAATAGATGGACTGAAATCCACAAAATGTTCATACATAAATTCATATACATGGATACTCGGTGAGCTTATTTTGTTATTTATACATCTTTGTGATTTAGCGTTGTACTTGAGTATATTGAATTTGTAGAAATACGGTGAACCACAGTTTAAAATGAACACTTCCACCTGACACAGGGGCATTTCGGGTTTCATCTTCCTCAGTGCTTGATACACAGTGATACGAACAGTCACAATGGCATCGGTTTTATCATATCAAATCGAGCCCTCATCCTTTGGAAGTGCATCAAAGTGGATTTTCAGAAAACAGCATCTACTCGACATGTCAACGACACAAACCAAACTCTTCCGGGCCTCAGCGACAACGTAGGGTCAAAGTCGACATCGCTCGCAGGCAGCCAATGAAGACCATAGGCTGGCATTATGCAAACAGTTACATTGTTACATAGGTGTGTAACAGGAAGTGAGACTGGAACTGCTGATGACTCGTTTTGGCTTTGTTCTTTGTTACTTTTTTTACGGAGCCCCTAAAGGGACGAGGCGAAGGGAAAAAATATGAGATGGAGGAAAAAATGTGTGTCAATGCTTTTGCATTCTCTTGCAAATGTTTTGTGTTCCCCCGAAAAACTTTGTGTTTGCTCGCAAAAAATTTGGCGCTCCGCCAAGAAACTTGGCATTCGCTCGCAGAGCTCAAAAGTTTTTGCAAGTGAACAAAGTTTTTCAGGTGAACGCAAAGGTTTTGCGAGGCTAATGCGAAGTTTCTAGGGGGAACGCAAAGGTTTTGCGAGCAAATGAGAAGTTTCTCGGGGGACCGCAAAGGTTTTGCGAGCTAATGCGAAGTTTCTTGGGGGACCGCAAAGGTTTTGCGAGCTAATGCGAAGTTTCTCGGGGGAACGCAAAGGTTTTGCGAGCTAATGCGAAGTTTCTCGGGGGACCGCAAAGGTTTTGCGAGCTAATGCAAAGTTTCTCGGGGGACCGCAAAGGTTTTGCGAGCTAATGCGAAGTTTCTCGGGGGACCGCAAAGGTTTTGCGAGCTAATGCGAAGTTTCTCGGGGGACCGCAAAGGTTTTGCGAGCTAATGCGAAGTTTCTCGAGGGACCGCAAAGGTTTTGCGAGCTAACGCAAAGTTTCTCGGGGGACCGCAAAGGTTTTGCGAGCTAACGCAAAGTTTCTCGGGGGACCGCAAAGGTTTTGCGAGCTGACGCAAAGTTTCTCGGGGGAACGCAAAGGTTTTGCGAGTGAACGCAAAGTTTCTTGGGGAACGCAAAGTTTCTTGGGGAACGCAAAGGTTTTGCGAGTGAACGCAAAGTTTCTCGGAGGAACGTAAAAGTTTTGCAAGCAAATGCAAAGGTTTTGCGAGCTGACGCAAAGTTTCTTGGGTAACGCAAAGGTTTTGCGAGTGAACACAAAGTTTCTCGGAGGAACGTAAAAGTTTTGCAAGCAAATGCAAAGGTTTTGCGAGCTGACGCAAAGTTTCTCAGGGGAACGCAAAGGTTTTGCGAGCTGACGCGAAGTTTCTCGGGGGAACGCAAAGGTTTTGCAAGCGAACGCAAAGTTTCTCGGGGAAACGCAAAAGTTTTGCAAGCGAATGCAAAGTTTCTCGGGGGAACGCAAAGGTTTTGCGAGCGAACGCAAAGTTTCTCGGGGGAACGTAAAAGTTTTGCAAGCAAATGCAAAGGTTTTGCGAGCTGACGCGAAGTTTCTCGGGGGAACGCAAAGGTTTTGCAAGCGTACGCAAAGTTTCTCGGGGAAACGCAAAAGTTTTGCAAGCGAATGCAAAGTTTCTCGGGGGAACGCAAAGGTTTTGCGAGCGAACGCAAAGTTTCTCGGGGGAACGCAAAAGTTTTGCAAGCAAATGCAAAGTTTCTCGGGGGAACGCAAAGGTTTTGCGAGCTGATGCAAAGTTTCTCGGGGGAACGCAAAGGTTTTGCAAGCTGACGCGAAGTTTCTCGGGGAAACGCAAAAGTTTTGCAAGTGAACGCAAAGTTTCTCGAGGGAACGCAAAATTTCTAAGGGGAAAGCAAAACATTTTGCGCGTGAATGCAAAGTTTCTTGAGGTAGCGCAAAGCGCTTTGCAAGCGAACGCAAAGTTCTCGGGGGAATGCAAACCGTTTTGCAAGCAAACAGTTTCTCGGAGGAACACAGGTTTTGCGAGCGAACGTAAAGTTTCTCGGGGGAACGCAAAGGTTTTGTAAGTGAACAAAAAGTTTTTCGAGGTAGCCTAATGCAAAACGTTTTGCAAGCGAACGCAAAAGTTTCTCGGGGGAATGCAAAAATGCTTTGCGCATGAACGCAATGTTTCTCGAGGTAATGTAAAACGTTTTGCAAGTGAGTGCAAAGTTTCTCGGAGGAACACAGGTTTTGCGATCGAACGCAAAGTTTCTCATTTACTTATTTTTTTCCCTCCCATCTCATATTTTTTTCCACCACGATGTCCCTTTAGGAGCTCCGTACTTTTGATATGAAACAAAGGCTCAGCTTTCAAATCCTGTCAATTTATTACGAAAGTAAAAAAAATACCGTTTAGGCGCTCTTTAATGTAGCTCGAGAGATCACCGTCTTTGAAGCTTAGCGGCAGCACGGATCAAGCGCACGCCAACCGATTATCTTCCTCTTTACTACTAGTTACAGCACGCATTAAACATGAATGAACATCAGAAAGGTATGTTGAAAGATGTACAGGTGAAACTTGAAAAATTAGAATATCGTGCAAAAGTTCATTTATTTCAGTAATTCAACTTACAAGGGGAAACTAATATATTATATAGACTCATTACATGCAAAGTGAGATATTTCAAGCCTTGTGCTCTAAAATGTCCTGGTAGACGGCTGCGTTGACTCGGCTCCCCAAACCAACACAGACTGTGGAAACTTCACACTGGACTTCAAGCATCTTGGATTGTGTGCCTCTCCATTCTTCCTCCAGACTCTGGGACCTTGGTTTCCAAATGAGATGCAAAATTTGCTCCCATCAGAAAAGAGGACTTTGGACCACTGAGCAACAGAACAGTTCTTTTTTTCTTTAGCCCAGGTAAGACGCTTCTGACGTTGTTTGTTGTTCAGGAGCGTCTTGACAAGAGGAATACGACATTTGAAGCCCATGTCCAGGATCCGTCTGTGTGTGGTGGCTCTTGATGCAGTAACTCCAGCCTCAGTCCACTCCTTGTGAAGCTCCCCCACACATTTGAATGGCCTTTTCCTGACAATCCTCTCCAGGCTGTGGTCATCCCTGCTGCTTGTGCACCTTTTCTTCCACACTTCTCTCTTCCACTTAACTTTCTATTAATGTGCTTTGATACAGCACTTTGAGAACATCCAACTTCTTTTGCAATTACCTTTTGAGGCTTTCCTTCCTTGTGGAGGATTCTCCACAACTGTCAGGTCAGCAGTCTTCCCCTTGATTGTGAATTCTACTGAACCAGACTGAGAGACCATTTAAAGGCTCAGGTCATGTGGTTTGGATTAATTAGTTGATTAGAGTGTGACACTTTGAGCCTACAATACTGAACCTTTTCACAATATTCTAATTTTCTGAGATTTTGAATTTGGTGTTTTCATAAACTGTAAGCCATAGTCATCAGAATTATAACAAATAAAGGCTTGAAATATCTCACTTTGCATGTAATGAGTCTGTATATTAATTTCACCTTTTAAGTTGAATTACTGAAATAAATGAACTTTTGCACGATAGAGTTTCACCTGTAGATCATGTCTCGTGTAATTACAATCAGTGTTAAAAAGGCTGAACTTTACTTCTGTCTGATGTTTATTAAAGCGGTAGCTGTGTCACGTTGGGCAAAGGGAACCAGCAATAAAGAAAGAATATTTGGAAGATAGGCAATCACATTTTATAGTGGAGAATCACACCTTTTAAACAGAAAAACCAACATACCTTAACATAAACACATGATCCATTGCTTTCATTGTCGGTCATCGGAGAGGGAAAGTGTGAAAACTGATGTGCTCAGCTGTTGTTCTCACGACGCTGAAATTTAAACGTCTTTTTCATCTCGTTTTATCTTTGAGCAACTAAATTAATGCTAGGCCGGACTATATTCTGATTATAAACTTAGTATTACACTATTACAGCTACCTCAGAAAACTGAAGATACAGCCACACCAACAAGTGGCATTTCCCCAGAAGTTTTCCTGCTGGCTTAAATTATTGCGGAAGTTGCCTAAAAACGTTGCATATAGTGGATACAGAATCGAAATAACTATTTGTTGTGCACTTTGATCTTCAAACCTTCGCAGACATTTTACATTCACAAACAGCTGTAATACACACTGCATGAAAGGTGATATTTGAAAAAGCCAAATAGGGGAACTACAATTTACAATTTGAGGCTGCATTGCTGTAGTCAAAACAATACCTAAAGAGATTTTTTTTTTTTTTTTTTTTTTTTTTTAATAATCAGAGGGCCTTTCTTTGAGCTGTGGCCAAATAATAAACAGAATTCTGATTTAATAATAATAAATGTTGATTTTCTGTATGTTTACTGCTAATTTAGTTCCATAATACTAATAAATCAGTCTGCTTCACTGTTGAGAGCTTCAATCAAATGACCCGTTTGTTTGCTTTCTACATTGTTCCAGTACCAATAACATTAAAAAGTTTGCATAATGATTCATTTTTAAAGTATGCTGATAAGGTTTTGCTTAAAGGTGCAGTGTGTAGTATTTATGAGGATCTATTGACAGAAATGCAATATAATATACATAACTATGTTTTCAGTGGAGTATAAAGACCTTACATAATGAACCGTTGTGTTTTTATTACCTTAGAATGAGCCATTTCTATCTTCATACACCGCGGGTCCCCTTACAGTGAAGTCGCCATTTTGTGCCGCCATGTTTCTACAGTAGCCCTAAACGGACAAACTTCTCTACAGAGCGCTAACTACTCTCTGCTGTCTCAGACGACGACATCTTTGTCCTGTGTCAGCCACCGTAGCTTCTCTATGTGCTTCGAAAGGGAGGGTTTAGTGGTGGGTGATTGCAATTCACAACCTCACCGCTAGATGCTGCTAAAATTCACACACTGCACCTTAAATAAAATTGCATTTGCATGTATTTACATTGCATGTATTTGCAAAGAATAATAATAAAAAATGTTCTGATGCCCCATTTCACTGATAATAAAAAGGTTTGATATTTGCCTTTCTGATACATTTTTTTACATGTGAAAGTGGTGGTAGTAGAATAAAGCAGCACACAATCGTCATCTCATGTATTCATTTATTCATATGTACAGGTTTGAGAAAAGTCTGTCTACATCTATACAACTTTTTATAATATTTTTTTATCTGAGTCGGTTCACCACTCAGCTGCAAGCACAAGAAAACACACCAAGGAACTGAACATCATAAAAAAATGCCAGCTGGGGAAAAAAATCACTTCAACAAGTTTTACTTCTGGGAGTGGATGCGAAGAGAGCGGACATAATTACAGGAAAGACAGGCAGCTGAGTGGTCAGCCAATTCATGGTGTTTTTAAAAATCTTTTTTTCCATAAATCTTTTTTTCTTTTTTTTTTTGTTATTGATTTTTTTAAACGTTTTTTTCCCCAAATGTTTTGGTGTTTCATGATATATATCATGATATATATATATATATCATGATATATATATATATATCATGATATATATATATATATATATATATATATATATATATATGCGCTGATTCGGTTTGTAAAATCACAGATGCCAAACTGTAAAAGAACCAACTAGTACTAAAGCAAGTAAAAAATAATAAAACGCAAAATGTCTAACTATTCCACAAAATCAAAAGACATTTTTATAGTTTTTTTAAGATTGTTATTCTATTTTTTTTTCAACCGTTTTCCTTTTTAACAGGTGTATATAGTTCATATATATATTGACTTACTTAAAATACGTGTAATAGCCATTGCTACTGTTTGAACTGCCTATGCTAAGTTCCTGTAACAGAGAGATGGGGTCACTGTTCTTCTTGACCTGCTCGGGCAGCGGGCGGGGCTTTGGAGGGGCTCGGAGGGCGCTGGCGTAGGACATGGTCGGGGGCTTGGAGTTGCCGGGCCCCTGGGGGCCCCCTGGGCTGGTGTTGCCCCCTCCTCCTCCTCCTCCTCCTCCTCCCGGGTCCGGTGGGGTTTGCTTGCTGGGCATGAGGGGTGGGAACTGTCCGTGGTGCTGGAGAGATGCGGCGCTCGCGGGGTGAGGAGACTGCTGGAGACACTCGGCCTTGGCGTGCTCATCCACGACACTCATCGCCTTTGAAACTGAGGAACAATTAGCGCACATCGTTATTACTTCAACACCACAGAGTCAAGTGTGGATTATAACATTCATTTCATATGATGAGTACAGGGGTTAATGAGATCACAGATACAGACAAACATTACAACTCGTTTACTAATGAGCATTCTTGCATTTTGCTTGGTACAGACATTTCTCAAGTGGCTAAATGCTGTTTTTAAGGTGGATTCTATGGATGTGCAAAACTACATAAACCCAATGATGGGTTGTGTGAATGACGAGCCGATCTTTAGGAAGCTCAGTACAATCAGATATTTTTCAAAACTGAACTATTTTCAACTGGACAGCATCAGCACAGGCATATTTGCTTCATTTTTGTTCAACTTCAT
Source organism: Coreius guichenoti (assembly GCA_039654105.1). Lineage (NCBI taxonomy): Eukaryota > Metazoa > Chordata > Actinopteri > Cypriniformes > Gobionidae > Coreius > Coreius guichenoti. The sequence goes on along the minus strand of CM077171.1, from coordinate 11,057,373 downwards.
TGACTGTTTGTAAAATCAATATGTTCAATACGATGATTGAAAATAGTTTGCAATATTGCAAGAAAAAGAATGAACAGTATATTGCTACATACTGTACATGAATATATCAGCACAACCAGTGTTATTTTAGTGCTAGTTATATAATATTGTAGCATTTATTAATATTTTTAATAAAACTATTAATTTATTTTTAATAGAGGTAAATAACTAGAAGAATAAAAAAGTGCAGTAAACGGTAAAACTGTTTTGCGCTACAAACCAGTTTATGATTTTGATAAGATAAAATATCATGCTAACGAATACCATTTTGCAACATAACGGACTGTTTTTGAACAGCTAAAATAACTGGAAGAAGCCTCGCACATTTAAAGGTGTGTTCACACTTGTAGTTCGCTTGGTTCCTTTGGTCCAGACCAAAAAATACATTTAGTCCTGGTCCACGTTTACATTGGCATTTTAACACTGAACCTAAAGGCATAGGGATATGTTCACAACCTGATTGGTCGGCTTTTATGACTTATATTTAGCGTCGGAACTTACCGAACATCCAAAACAAAGCTGTGTTCTGGGCTAAATGCGCTCGTTGTATGTGCGTAGCTACATATGATGGTATTTTGACCAGCTGAGAACTCGTGAAGAGCTTATCAAATGTGTAAAGGAGTCAAAACAGCGTCAGGAATCCCTCCGTCACACACACAAACCAAGATCTGAAGCGAGGAGACGCTTTTCTCTTGTTTGATGCGCACCAGCGTTCGGATGCGTTCACACTTATTTAAATGAACCGCACTAACACTAGCAATCGCACCAGGGTTCATTTGTTCATAATCGAATCAAACATGCCAATTGTGAACACAGCCTAAGTTACAAATGTCTCTTATGTTAAAAATAAGGTGGGCTGGATGATGAGAATTTCTTTAATAAACATCCAATATTATTGGTTAAACGAGTAACTGCACTTACACAAACCACACAAATTTTACATTACACACATCACACAACTATCTATCCTATACGCATGCAAAGGTCAATGAAACGCACCTAAAACCTCCCTGTGAGGGACGAGGTGGCTCGCTCCGTTACATGGAATGTTGTGGAGAGGAGCTGGGCTCGGGCCAGGCCCGCTGCTGCCTAGCCATAGGTCTGCTGAGGGGTATCTGTAGGAGGGTGTGGGGTGGTCCTGAGGATCCAGGCTGTCTGGATACGGCTGGGGGGAGCTGGAGGAGATCCTCCTCTGGTACAGAGGCCGCCCAGGGCCCCGTGGTTCATACTAAGAGACAGAAAATGAGCATGGGAATAGGCAGAAACTAATGCAAGAGATACTAATTTTTGGTGCATTTCTGTCAAAACATGATTGAAACATCAAAAACAGTGTGAGTTCATTTGAATGCCAGAGATATGCAGTCCAATTCAGGCATGGTTTTTTATTATTTGCTGTCCATTTTCAGCCTATTTTTACATGTCAAATCACACAAGTAGCAGCAGAAGTCCCAAAAATAAGTGTAACTATTGTCATTTTAAAGCAATATTCTGGGCTTTTTTCTACATGATGTACACAGTAATTTACTAGAGTAAATTAAGATTTTAGAGTAAACGTTTCTGATAAAACGTTAATCGCTGTGGTCTATTCATTCAAATTAATTGTAAAAATAAAAAAGTTTGAGAGAATAATCCAATGACTCACTTATAAAGACTTGTTTCATGACTGGATGAATCAGCGTTTCTGAACAAATCTCTTGAATGAGTGATTCAATGACAAATACATTTTTTAACCATCACTTGTCGCCACCTACTGGTGTAGTGTTTATTTGAAGTGCCAAGTTACTTTCAAAGGGTGATTTACTGTATTTTGATGGCTGCTGTAGACATCAGTGTTTTATCCGAAACATGAACATTTATCCCAGTACTTCTGTGGTCATTTGAATATTCGAAATACAGAAATGATGATACTGTGTGGTTGGAAAGACTGTTTGTGAAGCGGTTTCATACTTTCAAATGATCTGCTTTCTGATCCAGAGAGAGCAGTTTTAATGTTCAGTCATTTAATGTTCGCTGTGATCGTACTTGTCAAAGGTTTAATAAACACAGCTAAATCGTTGTCATTTAGGAATAAGATTGTGTGGATGTTTGAATCAAGATCGCAATCTTTTAACGATTAAGTTAATAAGTGCAATAAGATCAAAGTACATACAAGCAAATTCACTTAAAATCACAAATATCGCTCACAATATACAACCATCACACATTTCCAATCAACTCCAGTCAGTCTGATCCGATTTTAGTGTCTTGAACTTAAATTTCACTTATATACTTGGTGTCAACCGCCTTTTACAAAGACAAGTAACAATCACATGAGGGCATTTACTGATGTCGTTTATGTTGTATAGCAAAATATGAAAATATCTTAAGCTAGTGTTCACCACAGACCTTACTTCAGACATTTAACCAAATACCCATTCAAAAAACTCTGA